>JBAMBR010003991.1:0-42023 GCA_037044475.1 Zaprionus obscuricornis
TGCTGTCAAATAGCTGGCATTGTGGAAGTATTTCCAAATGAAAGGAATGTTATCGAAACAACCAAGGGTGTTAGTGTCGCAAACATGTTCCTTGGCTTTCTCCGGCGAATATCCCGAGAGTATTGCAAACAAATTGGGAAATGAATTATCACCCACCTATAAAATATTAAGATTTTAAATTTAATTATCTAGATATATAAGCATTATACTGACACTGACCTTATTGTAACCCTGCATTTCATACCATCCCGGTCGATTTAGAAACCTAAAAACATTAGGCATGGTACGGCGTAGATTAATCCTTGACATCGTATCGATGCCAAACATAATAACACTAGGTTTACGTGGCTGCTGAGAATCAGTCAAATTCAAATTCGGAACCGTTGTATTTATATTTGATTTGTATTGGATGAATATATAGGCGTCTTTCTGTAGCTTAACTGGCTTCTCCCCTGCTGTTTCACACTCCAATAGCAACCCGTCCACGTGCAATGGGACCACATAGCCACGTGTGAAATATACACGTGGCCTAAGTCTAGGCAAAGTACAGAAACAAAAATTATTTGAATTTTGTAGGTCTAAATCAATTGCCAAAATAAGTCTCAATAGTGTTTACTTGTCATAGGTTTCCGTAGTTTTACCATGCTCTATTTCACGATAGAAACAATTGTACTCTAGATTGGTAAAGTTAAGAAGTTCCTGTGCGACATGTTCATTTATTTGTAGAACATAATGTTTTTGATTGTGATCGAAAATCACAGAAACTAACTCACTTTCATTCGAACACGGTATAAAAGTGCGAAGTCTAAAAATCTTCATAACTTCCATACCAAACGGATCGATATACGGAATATTACACTTTGAGGTATGCAAAAAATAGTTTTGCTTTGAGTTTAATTTGTGAACATTATTGTCTGCTTTAGGCAGCACCATTTTATTTATTTCAATCTTTGGTATTGGTGTAATGAAAATTAAAAATATCACAAGACATAAAATAAAAAAACATTTCTTAAACGTCAAGAGTCTTTCAACAGTAATATGATAACTCATATTGAACGTTTTATTGCCACAGTGAACAAACCACTAAAAGTTATTTAGCACATATTTTGTGGAAAAGAATCTATTTCATGGCGTTTAGTCATAGTTTTGAATATAGATTTACCTGAAATTTATTGAAGTATATAGTTAAGGAGCGTATAATTTAGCATAAGTGAATCTAATGAAAACTCTCTAAACTGCTCTTAGATAAGAGAAAGACAGTCGATTTTTTGATGTGGCCCGGTACGTATGTTTTTTCCAATATTTTCCACTGCTAACATCTTAGGAACAACGGCAACAATTTGCACTAGCATGCAAACATGTTAACATAAGTTTACAAAATCCAATAGCTTATCATTTGGTCTCATTACTTTTGAAATTACTATATTGATTATGGTTTTCATATGCTTGTAGACGATATATTAATTTTGGTCAGGAGTTTGTAACGCCTATTAAGAGCCGCCGACATAGTATACATATATTATTTCTCAGTCATAAATGGTCCATTTTGTTTGTTTTTGTAAGAAAAGATAACCTTGCTTATTAATATCTTAAATTTTTAATACCAAAGTGCCCATAAGGGTCATACTAAGAGTTTGACTGTGTGACATCAGAATATGCATGTAACGCGCATAAGGAGATGTGGCCGACCTCATAAACGATCAACAGCCAAGACTATTGGACCATGTTTGTCTGTATAAACAAATCCTACATCTCGTAGATAATAAGAGCTAGAATCTTAATATAGTACTTGTATTAATTGCAAGCAGATCAAGTTTGTTTTAATTTTTGCCACGATCAATACCGTCTTCAGAAATCGATGGAAACCATATAAAACATTGGACTGCATGCACAATTTCAGTTCTTTAACTATTTTAATATACACTAATGATGAAATTGAATCATAAATATGAAAGTTATGCAACTTTAAATATAATGATTTCATTAAAAAAATAAACATCGATATTTCCTCTATGCCTCTTTATAGACTTAAAGAATAAATTATTTTCTTAGTGCTTTGATGTAGTATATTGTATAAATTTTTTTGAACCAGAGTCAAACGCCATAAATATGAAATCAAAAACATACTTTTATTATTTAATATTTATATTGTAAAAACAATAGTTTGCAAATTGTACTATTATCTTGTACCACATAGTATGTTGCACCAATATATGTATCTTCATTCAACTTTATGAACGTCTGAATGTCCTTGAAACTCAACACAATAAAATACAAAATTATTATGCAGTGATTAATTTTTTATTTGTATTTTATATTTGTTTTCAGATTTCTTCAAGTTGTTTTTGAAGGTTAACCATTTTCTTTTGAAAGAAGTTCAATTTTTGTAAAATTTGTTTCTTCTTTTGCTGTTTTTGACGACGGCATCGTTTTTTTCCTCGTTTTTTCAGACGTTTCTCTTCTTGGTTAAATGTTGTTTGTTGTTCCTGTTGTAGCCATGTTGTTTTTGTCGTTGTTGTAGTAGAATTTGGCTGTTGTTGTAGTGGTAATTGTTGTGGTGCATATAATTGTAGCGATGCATGTTGTTGTACGGGCACTTCTTGTTGTTGCGGTGGTGCCTGCTGCTGTACCGGCATCCACTGTGCCTGTGGCCAAGATTGTTGCGGTTGGTTTAATTGATGCCATTGCTGCCATTGTTGCCACTGCGCCGCTTGTTGCTGTGGCTGATATTGTGGTAGTTCACATTGTGGTTGACAAAACAATTGCTGTTGTTGTTGTTGTTGGTGTTGGTGTTGATATTGGTATTGCAGTGGTGGCCATTGTTGCCACTGCATTTGTTGTTGTTGTCCGTGATATTGTTGCAATTCATGTTGTTGTTGGTGTTGATATTGCAGTGGTTGCCAATTATGGTGCTGCTGTATTTGATAATCGTTGGAATACATTGATTCCGTAGGCCTTATCGGTCCAGCGGCACTTATGTTTGATTCCATTGTCTATATATTAAATAGAAATTTTACTTCATTACTGCAAGGCGCTTGTGTTTTTTTGAATTTACACACACACACACACGCACACGTTTGAAAAGCTAGATATGTACATACATATGCAATTCATTCTAGAGATGTTAATACTTCAAACTTCGAAATTGACAGTCGATTTTTTTCGATTTGTTTATATTTCGTTATAAAATATAAAATGCTATATTTAGAAATTTCAAATTTTTAATATAATTTTAATGTAAAGAACTTTTAATATTTCATTCGGAAATTTCATTTAAATTTTAATATAATACACTTTTTAAAATTTTAATATGCTGACTCTTGTGATTTTATGTAGTTCCAATGATCAATATGCTATTATTTGATTTATATTTGCATCTGGCAACGCCAGCATTTTTTACCATCTCAATTAACATACTACGCGCCATAGAACTTAACACTCTTTTACTCTTTAACATAGCAGGAGAAAAAAACAATGATATGGGCAAAAGTTAAAGCAATTTTGGTGCTATGCCAAAGTCTTTTGATTTTTCTTGGAATTGTTTCAACAAATGTTTGGCTAAATTATAATATTTTTTGGCCTTTAAGTGAAACCAACCAGACAAATTGTACTACAACGAATATAACAAATTATTTTGTTTATAGTATAACATGTAAAATACACAATAGAGACGCATTCTCCAGTGGTGCTGCAAACTTTTCTAGTCCCTGCCAAATTAGATCGTGCTCTAATAATACGAATCTCTTTGAGCTAATCTATGACTTGAACAGAGAACAGTATATGATTCAAATTAAAACAAATGCAGCAAATAACATGAATCGTAGCATCAATTGCAATTATCGTCTCATAAACTTGCATTATAATATGAAAGAGAGTCCCTATTGCATGTAAGTAAGCAGTAGTAAAATAAATTATTCAATGTAAAAATAGTTTTATTCATTGTAGAATACATGAAAGAGTCAATTTTACTCTGCAATGTTGGCTACCCAAAGATGTAAATGGCTTTATTGTGCAATGTTGTAATTTGTATAACAATTCAAAAAGATTGCAACAAGATAAAGTCCCAGTACAGGAGTAAAGATTTGGACAATTTACTCAGTGTCATTCTGTTTGGATTGTGTAGCATATTAAGTATTACCATCAAACGTATAATGTTAAAGATGAAAAAATTCTTAAGCCAATTGGGTTGATTCGAAATTAAGGGCTACATTATTTTGGGAGGCAATAGAATACAGAACTTGCTTCCTCAATTTGATTGATTTGTTTTTAACAGAAGCTTAGTATACTTTGAGTACTTTGATAAAGATAATTCTCTACCAGATTATACCATACATCCGATTTGAATAGCATTGGAAAAAGCTCTGCACTTAATTTATCAGTCTATGTCATATTAATGCTTTCGACTACGACTAAGTGTATCATATTTGTATGATTTTTGTATACAATTAATTTCACATTACAGGCACTGAACTGGCTTTTTCTTGAGCAGCAGATTAACTCAATTTAATTTGGATGATATATTCGTAGGCTACTTACATCGCTCGGAGTCGCACAGGTTATTCGAAAAGGCAATTGCAATTTTTTTCAGTGACTATGGTGGTGAACTATTGGATTTATCCAACAGTTTTTTAGAGGAACTTTTGCCCTTATTGAGTATTTATTTGGAAACTTCGTTGCCCAGTATGTTCAGGCTATATGTTCGGCTGTCTGGATTCTCAAAAAGTTCTGCTGTTGTTACTTAAATAAATTAACTAAATGGCAAGATGAACAGATATATTTTATTTTACTTTAAGCCATCAAACAAATTAAATGTGAATACTAAAATAAAATAAAATAAAATCTATTTAAAACATCTAAAATTTGTTAAAAATCTACACAAAATAATAATATTAAGTGGTTTTGGTTCTTATGTATATAAAAAAATGAAGACATTTTTCAGATCTAAATCTACTTTTATTTAAAATAACAAGAAAACAAAAGAAAACTATTTATTATAACGTATTAGAAATTATTTATTTTTATTTTAAATATTTATTTATTATTACGAGAATCCATTCATTGCTTGGTACTGATACTGATTCTTTTTATATTATGAGTCATAGTATACTTTTTCTTGTTAAATTAAATACATAAACATCCAATACATCAATACATCATCCAATACATCAAATTGATACGATATATTTAAAATTTTAGATAACAACTAGAAAGTTATCGAAGTTAACCAATACTTTTTTAAGTTTTCTATTTGTTTTGTGTTTATGGCTACACATCATTTCATTGTTTGACGTGATTTAGATGAGAAAAAGCCCCTAAAATCTTCTATTCTGCACGAAGAATAAAAAGACGAAAAGAAGCATTTAATAACAAATGGTTTGGTAAACAATAATTGAAAAATATTAAAAGTTCTGAAAATATTTTTTTTTATTTATTTTTTATTTAAAATGAAAACCAATTTTAAGATGGACAAGAAGTTTGATACGGCAGTGCAAAACACATTCAGAAAACACAAGGAAAAGGTGACAAAATAATATTTTTTTTTACTTTTAACAATCTTCTTGAAGACCCAAAGATGGCAGCCATAGATGGCAGACTATCCGCTTCTAAATTAGAAGGAAAGAACATGATATTTAATGTGAAAGGAATGAACAATTTTATTGCTAAAAAACCTCTGGGACAATATCAGTATAACGCATTATTCTCAAATAAGTTATATAAGAAGAAGAGGAGCAACATCCAAATGGCTAATAACAAGCAAATTTTGAAAGGAATTAACGATTTCAATTTTAATAAAAGTCAGCCGCATGTGCCATTTTCGAATATGCAATTTAACAAAAAACGGAACAGAAGGCAAAAGCCTAATGACAAGCAATATGCCAAAAGACAAAAATTAGATAACCAGACGAATCAACTGATGCCTAAGAACATTAAAATCTATAAGAAAACCAACAACACCAAGGAGAAAGTAATACTCAATGAGACAACTAAACAATTGGAAAAAAATAAATCTACAAATACATCTGTAAAAACTAAAAACATCGATGAAAAGCAATACAAGGTAAACTTGCAAGGAAAGAAAAATTATGATGAAAAAGCCTGCAAGAAGACCAAAGAGCGGACCGAAGCGGAAATGTATGAAAATGCATTGAAAGAAAATGAGAATGAAGACAATCAACAATCATCCAGCAGTAGAGCCTCTCCAACTTTGGGATCTCAGATAAACCCATTGAGATACCACCAGGGATATCCTCAAGCAAATATGAATTTGATTCCATCTATTCTACGCAGAAATAGCAATTTCTTTCAATTGGATAATTCAAATTAGGACCGACTCAGATCTAATATGGAACCAATTACTTCATCTAACATGCCGCAGAAGTCCTTGTCTTCGCCTGACCCTCAGATTTTAATCGAAGGCAGTATTAGCTGGCGTTGCACAATTCTTTAAGATTTACTTTAAAAAAATGAACTATGGAAGCATACTACAAAAAATGAAACAAAACCATAAACAAAATAAATAAAGACAAAAAATAAAGAAAACTATTACAAAATAAATATAAGCAAGTATTATTGGGCCATCCCTGCTAGAACCATTGAGTTACCAAGAATATCCTCAGTACAATACAATTCCCTTCAATTTGATTCTCTTCAATAGGAAGAGTCGGGTTGTCAAGGATAATTCAGATGTGTTGTCATCTATCATATATGTATCATATGAAAAAATAGAGGCTCTTGTTATATGTTTGGTTTATAGAAATAGAAAGTAAATACACGTTTATACATGCCTATCTGTCGGTTACTACAGGATATCGTTCGGAATCCTCTTACACTATAGAAATTAATCGATAGTTCTCGAGATCAACGCTTTTAAGCACTATACAATTTTGGATAGCAGCTCAAGACTTATTGTCGTTAACCAATACTTTAAGTTTTCTGTGATTTGTGTTGATGACCGAGCATAAACTCGAATGGCTGTCATTGTTTGAAGTGACTTGGCTAAATACAGAGCTCCTAAAATATTGTGCAACGTATAAATAAGTGAAAAATTCATTTTTATTTTGAAATAATTAAAAAATATTAAACGTTCGGAAAATAAAAATTAAATTTTATTTAAAATGAAGCCTAAGAACAAGAAATTGGATATGGCTTTTAAAAACCGAATGAGAAAAGTGAAGAAAAGGGTAACAAAAGATTTGTGAAAATATACATTTTTTTATTTTTTTAATATATTCAATTTGACAATCTCCTTAATAACCAAAGCAATTAGCAAAGGTGGCAGCCAAAAATGTGAACAAATGGCGTGGACTTAATGCATCTCGATTGGAAGGCAAGAACACGATATTCAATGTTAAGGGAATGAACAATTTTATTGGTAAACAATCTCTGGGACAACGTCAGTCGAAAATCCAATTGTCAAATAATTTATATAAGAAGAAGAGGAGCAACATCGAAATGGCTAATGACAAGCAATGTGTTAAAGGTTTCAATTTTAAGAAAAGTCAATTGGATGTAGCATTGTCAAATAAACCATTTGACAAGAAACGGAACAAAAGGCAAAAGCCTTATGACAAGCAATATGCCAAAAGACAAAAATTGGATAACCAAGAGAAGCAACTGCTGCCTAAAAACATTAAAATCTATGAGAAAAAAATAATAATGGAGAAGGGGAAATTCAGAGGGGAAACCAACAGCACCAAGGAGAAAGTAATACTCAATGAGACAACTAAACAATTGGACAAAAATAAATCTACAAATACATCTTTAAAAACTAAAAACATCGATGAAAAGCAATACAAGGTAAACTTGCAAGAAAAGAAAAATCATAAGGAAAAAACCCGCAAGAAGAGCGTAAAGTTTGATGAAAAAGAAATGCGTAACAAACCGAAGGAAGCGGAAATATATGAAAGTGCATTGAAAGATAATAAGAATAAAGACAATCGTCCAAAGATATATAAGAAGAAGAAGGAACTAATTCCTAACAACGATAAAAATAAAATGAAGATGAAGAGAAATAAATTCAAAGGGGAAACCAAAAAAAACCAACTGACTGCAATATTTACTGAGGCAACTTCGCAGTCCGAAGGAAAAAATTCTACGGAAGTATACGAGAAAATTGGAAACAACGAAGACAAGACTGGCGAGATAAGCTGCGAGAAGACCGAAGAGTTTAATGAAAAAGAAAAGCGTAACAAACCGAAGGAATCGAAAATGGATGAAAATGAATTGGAAGATATTGAGAATAAAGACAATCGTCAATCAGTAGATATTGAGAATAAAGACAATCGTCCAGCAGTGGATATTGAGAATATAGACAATCGTCCAGCAGTGGATATTGAGAAAAAAGACAATCGTCCATCAGTAGATATTGAGCATAAAGACAATCGTCCAGCAGTGGATATTGAGAATAAAGACAATCGTCCATCAGTAGATATTGAGAAAAAAGACAATCGTCCATCAGTAGATATTGAGCATAAAGACAATCGTCCATCAGTATATCTTGAGAATAAAGACAACCGTCCAGCAGTAGAGCCTAATTCTGGCGCTCCATCTATGTCACTGCTGAGAAACCCATCCAATTTGGATAGCATGATGACTGTTCCATCTTTGGGACCGCAGATATACCCACCGAGATACCAGCAGGGATATCCTCAAGCAAATCTGAATTTGATTCCATCAATTCCACGCAGAAATAGTATTTTCGTTCAATTTGAAGAACAAAATGTACATTTACAACAAAATCAGAATTGGGACCGACTCAGATCTAATATGGAACCATTAACTTCATTAGAGATGCCTGATCCATCGCCTGATCCATCGCCTGATCCAACGATTTTCATCAAAGGCAATAGTAGCTGGCGTTGCACAATTCTTTGAGCTTTCCATTTAAAAACTAAATATGAAGGAATACTCCAATAAATAAGATACAATTATAAAGAAATACAAAAAACAAAGTTTATAAATAAAAAGAAAATGGAATAAAAATGAATGAATAAAATAAAGTATTGTTGCTTAATATTTGCTTTTATGTTAATTTTTTTGTCTTTATTAAAGTCGTGCATGTACTTAAATAAATTTGATATAAAACGTAACTGAAATTTAATAATTTTCTTTAACAGTTTGGAAGTTATTGACGATAATCAATACTTTGGTTAAGCTTTGTTACGTTTTGGTTTATAAAACTAGAAGGTTAAAACACGTTTAAACGCTGCATATACAAATAAACAGGATTTCTCCGGCCTCGTCTTTAACTATTGCAATTAATCGATAGATTTCTAGAGTTACGCTTTAGGCTGACTTTTTTGACATTATTCTTTCAACGATTTGAAACACTATACAATTTTCGATAACAGCTCGAGAGTTATTGACGTTAACCAATACCTACGTTAAGTTTTTTTTTGTTGAAGACCGAGCATAATCTCGAATGAATTTCATTGTTTGAAGTGACTTGGCAGAGAACAGAGCTCCCAAAATCATTTACTCCGCGTAGTTTCTAACTTGAATTTAATACCATAAAAATTTGGAGAAATAATTGAAAACTTTTAAAATTTCCAGAAATAAAAATAATTTTTTTTTTTTAAAATGAAAGTCAATTTAAAAGACGAAAAGAAACTTGCTACTGCAGTGCAAAACACAATCAGAAAGCAGAAGGAAAAGGTATACAATCGTTTTTTAATATCTAAATTTTTCTTATGTCAATTAACAATCACAAAGATTTTTGCAAAGGAGGCAGACAAAAACGTGAACATCTCTGGAGGACTTTCTGCTTCTGAATTGGAAGAGAACATGATATTTAATGTGAAGGGAATGAATAATTTTATTGCTAAAAAACCTCTTGGACAAAGTGAGTCGAACGTGCAATTGTCAAATAAGTTACCGAAGAAGAAGAGGAGCAACATCGAAATGGCTAATGACAAGCAAATTGTTGAAGGAATGAACGATTTCAATTTTAATAAACGTCTGTTGAATGTGCCATTTTCGAAAATACAATTTGACAAGAAACGAACCAATAAGGAGGAGCCTGATGACAAGCAATATGCTAAAAGACAAAAATTAGAAAACCAGGGAAGGCAACTGATGCCGAAGAAAGTTAAAATCGACGAGAAAAAAATAATAATGGAGAAGGGGAAATTCAGGGGGGAATCCAACAAAACCAAAGAGAAAGTAATATTCACTGAGGCAATTAAACAGTTAGAAGAAAATAAGTCTACGAAAATATCTGAGAAAACTAAAAACAACAAAGAAAAGCATTACAAGGTAAACTTGCAAGAAAAGAAAAATCATGAGAAAAAAACCTGCAAGAAGACCGAAGAGTTTAATGAAAAAGAAATTCGTAACAAGCCGAAGGAGGAAAAAATGTACGAAAATGCATTGAAAGATAATAAAGACAAGCGTCCAGTAGTAGATATTGAGAATAAAGATAATCGTCCAGGAGTAGAGCCTAATTCGGGTTCTCCATCGATGCCACTGCTGAGAAGCCCATCCACTTTGGATCGCATGATGACTGTTCCATCTTTGGGACCGCAGATATACCCACCGAGATACCAGCAGGGATATCCTCAAGCAAATCTGAATTTGATTCCATCAATTCCACGCAGAAATAGTATTTTCGTTCAATTTGAACAAAATTTTCTTCATGATCAGAATTGGGACCGCCTCAGATCTAATATGGAACCATTAACCTCATTAGAGATGCCTGATCCATCGCCTGATCCAGCAATTTTCATCAAAGGCAATAGTAGCTGGCGTTGCACAATTCTTTGAGCTTTTCGTTTAAAAACTAAATATGAAGGAATACTCCAATAAATAAGATACAATTATAAAGAAATACAAAAAACAAAGTTTATAAATAAAAAGAAAATGGAATAAAAATGAATGAATAAAATAAAGTATTGTTGCTTAATATTTGCTTTTATGTTAATTTTTTTTTGTCTTTATTAAAGTCGTGCATGTACTAAATAAATTTGATATAAAGCGTAATTGAAATTTCATAAAAATTTATACCATATTCTTTAAATCCCTTTACGATTATTTTAACAATACTTTTATATTAAAATTAGAAGGTTAAAACACGTTTAAACGCTAAAATATGCATCTGTCGGTTACTGCATGTATAAATAATCAGGATATCGTTCAGCCTCCTCTAATACTATTGCAATTTATCGTTAGTTTTCTAAAGTTACGCTACATGCTGACTTTTTTGACATTATTCTTTCAACGCTTTGAAGCACTGTACAATTTTCGATAACAGCTCGAGAGTTATTGACGTTAACCAATACCTTCGTTAAGTTTTTTTTTTGTTGAAGACCTAGCATAATCTCGAATGAATTTCATTGTTTGAAGTGACTTGGCAGAGAACAGAGGTTCGAAAATCGTGTGCAACGTGTGGATAAGTGAAAAAGTAATTATTTTTATTTTGAGGTTAATGCCAATAACATTTGGTGAAATAATTTTAAAATATTAATTTCAAAATAAAAAATAAATTTTTTGTTTAAAATGAAGCCCAAAAATAAGAAATATACTAAGGGTTTTAAAAACAGAATGAGAAAACTGAAGAAAAAGGTAACAAAAATTTGTGAAAATTTAAATCTTTTTTTATATATTAAATTTAATAATCGTTTTAAAACCCAAAGAAATTAGCAGAGGAGGTAGCCATAAACATGAACAAGTGTGGTGAATTTTCTGTTTCTGAATTGGACAAAGGTCTGGGACAACGTGAGTCGAACGTGCAATTGTCAAATAAGTTACCGAAGAAGAAGGGGATCAACAACGAAATGGCTAATGACAAGGAAATTGTTGAAGAAATGAACGATTTCAATTTTAAGAAACGTCAGTTAATTGTGCCATTGTCGAATAAGCCACTTGACAAGAAACGGACCAAAAAGGAGGAGCCTGATGACAACCAATATGCCAAAAAGCAAAAATTGGGAAACCAGGAGATTGAAGTGATTTCAAAGAACAACGAAGCAACAATGATAACGGAGGGAGGCAAATTCAAAAGGGAAACCACCAAAATCCAAGTGAATGCAAATTTTATTGAGGCAGCTGAACAATTCGAAGGAAAAAAGTCTACGGAAGTATACGAGAAAATTGGAAACAACGAAGAAAAGACTGGCGAGGTAAGCTGCGAGAAGACCGAAGAGTTTAATGAAAAAGAAATGCGTAACAAACTGAAGAAACCGGAAATTTATGGTAATACATTGGAAGATATAGAGAATAAAGACAATCCGCCAACAGTGGGGCATAATGTAGGCTCTCATGTGATGCTAAAATATAAGTCGGAAAATAAAGAAAAACCAATACTACAACGTTCAGCAATTCAAAATCAATTAAGATCCAATTTGGATCGTAAGATGACTGTTTCATCTTTGTTACCACAGACAAATCCATCGATTTCGAATTCGGATCGTATGACTGCATTTCCAACATTGTCACCGAAGTTACATCCATTGAGATCCGGTATGGATCATAAGATGAGTATCCCATCTTTGATGTCTCAGATATACCCATCAAGTCATCAACCCGGATATGCTCAAGCAAATTTGAATTTGATTCCATCAAATTCAATCCGAAGTAGTATTTCCCTTCTAAGTCGGGACCGACTTGGACCCAATATTGAACCAGTTACTTCGCAGAACAAGCCGCCGCAGCCGCAGCCTTCGGATGACCCTGATTCTCCAGATTTTGTCAAGAGCACAAAAAAATGGCGTTGCAAAATTCTTTAAGCTTTCCATTCCACAAATAAATACGAATACAAAAAAATAATACAAAAATAAAAAAAAAATAAATAAATAACATAAATTAAATATGAAAAAAATAAAAAAAAATAATAATTTTAAAGATAATAAAATTGAAATGTAACTTTCAATAATTGTAGAACTCAATATTTGATTATATATGTATATTGTGTAATTGCTTTTATATCTTTATTAAAGTGTTGCTCAAAACTTATTGCTAAATTAGTTTTAATATTGGTTTAAGGGATTGCTTGTGTTTTCTATTTGTTCTTAGTTCATTGTATTTGAATCCTTCAGTGAAGAATAGTCGGTTCTTTAGGGAATATTCGTGTATTTTATCGTCCATTATCTATAACTAAATTCTCTTATCTTTGAATTCAATAAGAAACATATCATCATGACAAAACAGATGCTCATAATTCGTCCTTGTCATTGTTAAATACTAGTATATCAAAAATCATCGAGCTACTTATAAAATTCAAATTCGAGTACCAACAAATCAACGCTAACAATATAACTTAAGCTATTTTCTATTTTGTATGTATATATTTTTTTTTTATGTTTTGTTATATTTTTCGTTTATAAAACTAGAAAACTTTGTAATACGCTCTGCGTGAAATATCGTTATACACGTTTATACGTAACTATATCTATCTGTCTATCTGTCGGTTATTACATATATGAATCCACAGGATATCGTTCGGCCTCCTCGAGCATGTGACGAAAATCTACAGGTTGAGCTAATGGTGCTACGGGTCCTGTGCCAGGACGACCAGCCACATGACCATTCATCATCTGAGTTGGTCTTTTAGCACTATCTCTATTCTTGAGATGTCCATTCATCATGCTTACATGATGGCTAATTGTGGGTACTGCACCAGGCACATTAGTCTCCAAATCGTGAAGTATGGCATCTGTTTGCTCGTTGCGCATCACATGATTACTTAATGTTTCAGTAACATTTTCGCCATTCTCTCCGTTTTCGGTTAACTGCTGTATGTGATTACGTATTAAGCGCTCGAATTCTCGCTGTACTGAAGGACTATCCGTATCGCCATCAACCTAAATATATTGCAAAGTTTGATTAATTTAATTAAACGCAAATTATTCTGTTACTGTTACTCACAATCTGCAGCCGATTGCTAGTATCCATAATCTTGAGCATGGGTAGGGTCTGCTCACGAAATATTTCCAGACGACGTCTGAACGATGATACAGTATCGTCAATACGTCCGCGACCCAATTGCAATTTTGAACAGTCCAAGAGAATAGTCGGTGGACGTTGTTTGTACTGAAATTGAAAATATATTTCGATTATTTAATTTAAAAATAAAATGCAGAAGTAGATTAACACACACCTTATTCTCAAAGTATTTAACCTGCTGCAAATTGCGTGGATATCCATCGATAATGATGCCCGTCTTGCCGCGCAGTTGTCGAATATTACTGTCCAATAATTGATTCAGTGATTTCTCTGGGGCCATTTCGCCTGCAGCGAGCGCCTCTTTGACCGCATAGCTCTCTGTATTGGCACGTGGCGCAGTGTCCGTGATATTGCGCAGCGATCGACCAACGCTAAGTCAGAAAATGATTTCAACTCTACAATATATATTTGTGCATGTGTTTATTATTTGGTTACGACTTACCTAATGTGTGACCAACCAGGATTAAGGCCAACTGCTTTCAAGCATAATGTTGCTTTATTGCTACCCGGTCCGCCAATTACCCAAATGATTGGGGGTATCATTGACTCTGATTCATCGCTTGTATCCATGCTGGTACCGGCATGACTAAGTTTCGGCTGTTGGGTGACAACGACGCCACTGTCATCGTCAGCACTTGTTGTTGCAGTTCTTATGGTCGCAGCTGCTGTTGCGGCATTACCGGCGATGTGAGAGATAACAGCATTCGTCACATTACGCTCATCACCAACATCGGTTGCTGCAACATGGTCTGCAATTTGAGGCGCTTGGGGTTGACTAGGTGCAGTGTCTACGCTAACTATACTGCCGGGTATATCATGTATCCCTCTGCCCATACCTGTAACTCCGTTCAGCATGGCCTCTTGATTCTCAAGCGTGCTCAATATGTCTAACACAGCGGTGCGAAAGTCTTTGTAAACTTCAGTTGGTGCACGTTCGCCATTCACCTGTTGTAAGTTATCAATTAATAATTTATTCTATGTACATATACATATATAAATACTATGTTGAACTTACCGCCAACAGCATGTCGCTTTGATCAAAATAATCAGCGACTGGCATCACATTTTTAAAGAAATTTTCCAATTCCATTTTGGCTAAGGAGAGTACGACATGACCTAATTTAGCGCCATAATCGATTTGTTTCTGTAGCACCGATTGACGCCACGATATCAAGATAACTCCATTCACGACTTGTATCTAAAAAAAAGAATTGTAATCATTTCCATTAAAAATTCGCTTAAAACTTTAAATACTTTAAATTGTGAAATATTTGGCAGATGGTCACGCAGTAAAAATAATTAAATAATATTTTATTATATAAAGAAATTTTATATAGTACTTTGAGAATTAAATCATGGGAATAATAAAACTTCTATATTCTATATTTTTTCTTTTTTTTATTAAATATTATACTTTGAGTTATATCTTTTAAACGAATACTAATAATGTTTTTTTTTTTATATATATTTGGACATTATTATTATTATTTTATTTTGTTTATATTTTAAATTACAATAAATGCAAATATGTATTATTATAACTAAGTTGTAGAATTTTGTTAATAATAATACAATTGTAATTATATAAAAAATTTAATAAAATAAAAAATATTTATTAAATTAATAACATTTTATATAATACAACTTGATTTATATTAATTTTCTTTTGTTATAATTACTGAAAATAATTGTCAAATATGCATGAACAAATCTTCACGCTCTTATCATTGTATTGGTAATCCCAAGATTTATGTCCTTGAATAATCAAGGAAATAAATTTAGAAACAAATTTAGTTTGCATGTTAATTATATTTACCGTTACAGTCGATACTATATACTATATAGTCGATACAAGTGTAAGCATATACTTAAATTGCCATCAACTTTTATAAACTTTACTAACAATAACACGGTAACAATAATAGCAACAGAATAAAACAGAAACAGAAACAGAAACATCCTTACTGTATTACACAATACTCAATAAGACTCTAGAGTCCACTTTAGCCAATTAGCACATACATACATATGTATGTGTGTGTGTGTGTGTGTGTGTGTTTGCATGCACATGTATGAGTGTAAATCATAGTATGTATATGTGCGACCCATTTACCATTACTAATTAGTTCAAATAGTTCAACAACAATTTGTTGGGCAAATAAAAAATAAATTGAACGCGAAAATCGTTTCATAATAAATAAAATTATCTGCAATTATAATAACATATACATAAAGCTCTATACATATATGCATATTTATATATATTGAATGAATCTGTATATTTGAATACCTTCTCAGAATACTCAACAACGTCGCGCATGGAACGTGGATATCCCGATATCAGGTATGCTTTGGCAGCTGGAGCCATTTTCATTTCCAACATCAACACTTCGGTAACTGTTTTCGACGATAGTTGCGAAAAGTCTTGCATATCTGTAAAGAATATATGATAAGTTATTCTATTATTTATTGATATCAATTATTCATTCTATTAACCATTTCCCATTGCATATTGTTGTAGCAGATCCATCATATTGATGTGCGTAACACCGCGACGCTCCTGCATAAATGTATCGCAATGGGTTACCTTGCCACTACCTGGGCCGCCTAAAACAAATATTACTGGCACCTTCGGCGGATCGAATTTGATTTTGCCAGCATTTTGCATATCGATAGCACCGATATTGGCTGAACCAATGCGTCCATTCATTGCCATAACACTGCCTGGTGCGCCTGCAATATTTTGGCCATTTTGATTCCGTGTATGATTCCAATCGTTGCCTGGTTCGCCGGTATCTTGTGCCGCGCTGGCATCTAAAAACAACAAAAAAAAAAAAAAAAAACAAATGCACATCTTCAATTTTTGGCCAAATACTCAGTTAACAGTCATAAAGCAACAGTTTGGAAGGATTGGAAGGAACATTAGGTAAACCGGAAACCGGACGTGTTGCCAAGTTAGCGACACGCCCGATTACGTGCCAAATGGCATTAACACATGCCACATTGGCCAAAAACCGGAAGCAATTTGCTCAAGCTAGGAAATTAGCCCTCAGCCCTCATTCTATCCGGCAAATACTTGCAGTCACAAACATATCATTAAAATATGTTCACAATTATTTAATTGTAGCGCAGTGAGCAAAGATTGCGTCATCAATGCGAGTTCTAACTACAGCAGACTACTCTTGGACATATTCATTCATGGAATATCAGCTGCGCTTGCTGTTGTCATTGCCTACTTTCAGGCAATTCAAACAATTTCGCGTATACCATAAATATGTACATATGTATGTATTTCCAGTGGCCTATGGTCAGACCTGCAAGTTCTACACCTGCAATTACACAGAGTTAATATTTCTCTTTTTCTATATTGTTTTTGTGTTCTGTGTATTATTGTTGTTGTTGTTAGTGTATTTATTTTTTGTTATACTCGTTGAGTTTTTATTGATTTTCCTGCAGTTTTATTTAATTGACATGTTGTTTTGTTATTGTTGCTATCCCTTTTTGTCATATGCAAACACTTGTCTAGCATTCTGTTTCTCTTTCTTATCTCCATCTTTCTCTCTCTCCCTCCTTCTCGCTTTATTTGTCTCTCCTTCTCACTCTCATGTTTTTGTTTTGTGTGTTTCGGATTTTTGTAACATTAGTTTGCTGCCTGTTTGATGGTCAACGAACATGTCCAAGGACCAATCAGTGAGGCCGCGTGCCGCTGAGTTTGTCCACATATTACAAATTATAGGATTTGTGCAAGGTCCTTTTGAATTGGAAATAAGTATTTTGTCAAAGCGTTTTGTAACCTGAAAATCTTTTTGAACTTACAAAATATAAAGTTCACTAGCGTTATGATAAATCAACTCAACTTATAAATCAATGTATTTTTACTTAAAACAAATCATGTTAAAATATTGTCAAAAATTTATTCTTTTTATTAATGTTTATCTCTCAGACAGGAGAAATAAAATATTTCATTTCAATATTTTTGTTTAATTTTTAAAATTTGTATTTTGAAATTTTATGTTTCATAATTTATATGTTTCTTTTTTGTTTTTTCATTTTATAATTATTGAAAAAATGTTTATTAAATAATCATTAAATTAAATATCATATGATATTTTATTATTGTTATTTTTTTTTAGATATTTTTTATATTATAAGTTAATAAATTAATATACTCATAACATAATCATATTTAAACTTTAATAATCATAAAATATTTTATGTTTTTTTTTTAAGTATTTAGTTCAAAATAAATAAAATTAAAAAAAAAAAAAAAACAAAACTGATAATCAATTATTATTAATGATGTAATAAAATATTAAAAAAAAATATATTAATATAATATATTATATTAAAATAAAAGTGTATTACAAGTAAATTATTATTATTAGTTTATTAATAAACTTTAATTTTCTAAATATTTTAGTTTTACTTTTAAAAAGAAAAACATAAATATTTTACTAATTTATATAAAAGTTTAAATTTACTTTAACATGATGAAATTTGTTTAATTCATGAAATAAATTTTGGATATTACTAAATACTCTAGGTATAAATATGTAGTACTAGGTATATATATGAATAATAAATTAGCTATATATTCAGGTATTGCTTACCTGTGTCTAAACAAATACCCATTATCCATTCGGTGGCCAGTATAGCTGAATTTTCGCAATGCTTTTTGGCTGTCCTTTCACTTATTTCCCACGCTTAAATAAAATGTTCAAAATGTTTCACTTAAATCTAACACGTTTTATTTTATTCTATTTATTCTATTATTTTTCTTTCGCTTTTTTTTTGTTTTGCAAATATTTTTTCTTTTAATTTTCTGTTGGTGTTTTTGTTTTTGTTTTTTTTTTTATATATTTATTATTGTTGTCCCGTTGCTTTATTTTTTTTTTTTTTTTGGTATCTCTTGGAAACACGTAAATATTTATCGTAGCGAACACGCACAGCTGAATTTATTTTGTACTACATGGCGCCGGTTAAATCGGACTTGGCCATATTATTGTTAGCAGTAGTATTGGCATTACTGTTACCGCGATACTGTTGCCTTTGGTTTTAACGTTGCCGTTGCCGTTACCGTTACCGCTACCGTTACCATAGCCTTTAACGCGTGATATGCTTCTGATTTGTAATTGCGATTGTGAGTCTCTCTCGCAGTCGCAGTCGCAGTGGCAATCGCTGGTTGATAGACCAACATGCAGCAGGTTTTGTTAGCCGAACGTCCGAAACGAAACTGAATTTCAAATATGACAAATGGTTCGGTTCTTACTAGTAAATCCTCGGAAATTGGTCAAGTTGTGTTGAGTTGCGTTAAGCTCGCTCGCTTGCTTGCTTCCAATTAATGAATACTTTATGAATTCCAGTGCGCTGTTCATATGAATCACATGCATATATATTCGTATTGGGGATAACCATGGGGATATACCATATACTAACTTACTATCAAAAGTTTCGTTGACCGGCAATTTGTTGTCCCTGTTATATTCTTCGGGCTGGGATTTTCTTCGGCTATTGGAAAGTGTGTTGTATAGATATATATATATATATATTATATATATATATAATTTTATATAGTTATAGATGTAGTTGTGTGTGTGTGTGAGAATATATGTTTTTATATATATGAATAGTAAATTTATAGATAGTTGTTGCTCTTCCAAGTTCGTTCATTGGCAGTCATTTGTTTATGCAATCCAAACAATGTTCTGACCAGCCGGCTCCGTTCTCACTAATCCTTCAAATATGTCAGCTTATACAGTCTATCGTTGTTGTTGTTGTTATTATCCTGTCGACGGAGTTGATTGTTTTCCAAATGAAATCCTTTGACTTGCAGCTGTTCATGCTGTAAGTACGTTGCAGGCCACGCAAATATATCACTGTGCTAATATTGATGATCATTTAGTGATCATACTGATATTTATATCCCTTTCCATATATTATAAGTAGAATAAATTAATTCTCTATGTAAATACATTTGTAAGCTTTTACGGAATATTTTTAGTGATAATCAATGTTCGATATTTATTTACTATCTGAGCTAATCGATGTTTGCCGATATTATTTATGCGATGATAATTTTGTGAACTGCTTCAAATATGTAATTAATATTTTTTTTTTATTCTTATGTTGCATTTTATAAGAAATAAATATTTACAATGTATTATTTGAATTATTTTTAACAAATTATTTTTTCTGTTTCTATTGAATTGGCGTGCGCTGTACATACATATGAAAAGTTAAGGTTTCATGTCTGCAAACATACATGCTTATATGCACCTGTGATTGCATATGCATGTGTATGTGTATGTGTATGTGTATGTGTATGTGTGTGTGTATGTGTATGTGTGTGTGGATGTGGGTGTGTTTGTGTGTTGTGTATCTCTGTTTCTCTTCATTGCGTGCATGTGTATGTTTAGTTTTGGTTATGATTATATTTCATGCGTTTTTGATGGATAGAAAATTGCACAATCATGTCAGAGCCATAAATCTTAATTGTTAAAATCGTTGCGGGGGCTGTTCAGTTAGTTGTTGGTTAGTTATTTTCTAATGTTTGTCGTTATTGTTGTTGTTGTTGTTGTTTGTTTGTTTGTTGGGTTCTTTGGCCCTGCTTCAAAATGTTATTTTGTTATTTAGTGCTTTTCAGTTGGAATCGTCATTCAATTAATATTTCACACTATTGATTGCTTTTAATTATAGTGTTAGTTAACGTTGAATTTAATCGTTGAGTCGGCATTGACAATTGACAGCTGTCAAAATTTCAAAAGTATATTCAATTAAACTGCTATTGATTTGAGTTTGACATAAAATAGACAAACACATAGACACATATAAACAGACACACACACACAGATTGGGTCAATAGGCGCGGCAAGGACATAAAAAGAAGTTCAAAGCTCAAGGAAACTTCATATCGATCAAAATGCTGGATATACTATTGTATGACTGTATGTATATGTATATACTATATGTCAATATATATCTATCGATCCAGAAGCTAAACAGATGCGACGCCTAATTTGCGTCTGTCGCTGAAATTTGTGACATGTCATGCAAGGTCTATGGTAGGGAAGCCTCAAGTCAGGCCTCTACTCTCTGCGCTGTTAACAAGTATTTGTAGCAGGTTCTTAATACTGTAGGTTCTGCGTAATTTTAATCCTTCGTAGAGCCCATTGACCACAGCACATTGCAGCGTCATCGTCATCAATGTATATATGTGTCTAACTACACACATGTACATACATACATACATACATACATTGATATATTTATATGTATGTATACATGTGTGTGGGTCTGTGTCCTTTACCTATCACTCGTAGCACGTGTCTTTTTGTCGTCCTTGAGTTGCCGTTGGGCGTTTGGTTATTAAATGCTTTTGGAAGCTTAATTAAGGGTACACGTTAAACTAAATACACAGCGAGTAGAGTAGACAACAACAATAACAACAACAACAACAGGGGACAACAGAGACAATAGCAACAACAACAACAGCGACAACAACTATCAATAGTTTAACGCCACCGTCTAGCTGGGCCAATTGATTCTTCGACTAGTTGTATAAAATAGAGAAGTAAAGGTGCAGAGGTGGGTGGAACGACCCTACCGAAAAATTGTACACCTGTGATTAAGGACACTGCGTGTGAATGTGTTGAAAAGGTCACATTAAAGGTATTCAAGGAGTTAAATGAAACAAACAAGCAACGAGTTTATCGGCTAACTAGCTTACACCTTCAACATCTAACAATATTAGCTATGTCTGCAAGATATCCATACACTTAAATAATATAAATATATAAATAATATTTTTAATAATAATTGAAAATCATTGAAAACCCGAAAGAAAATCAAATTAAATAACAGTTAAAAGATGTGCGAAATCCACTATGAGATAATATTAGATATAATATCAGGCTTTCAAACAACAAGCAAAGTTCTTACCATAAACACAAACACACACTGATAAACATGCATGCAAACGCATTAGCAAAAATCGACGCATGCGTTTTTATAGTGGAAAATATAGAACCGCCCCCTTATTATTTGCAAATTACTATACTGACTATGAATCAACTAGTAATGCTTGCAAATTTTATTGCATTGATAGAAACTGATATAATGAAAATTATTATAGGTTTAGAATGTATACTTAAAATTTTATTTTTACTTTATACAGTAAGTAAAATTGCAATCAGTTTATGGCAATACTGCGTTTTACCTAGACTTTATAATACCTTTTAAAGTTTTAATATAAATTTACATTAAGATTTACTATAATTTTAAATTATTTTATCTTCCTCAACAACGTTCAAAAAGTATTCACATTGATTTATAATGATACTTAATTCCCTTGATAATATATTTATTGCTATATAAATGTAAATGTTACTAAAAATAGTTACACTTCAAATTGAACAGTCCTTGCGATTGATTAGTCTATTAGAACTAAATATTTGGGTTAATGCGGCCATTCAAAGGTGATTAGAGCCTTGTGTAAAATACTTGTAGTATTTACATAGTTCTCACCCATTTTATCAGTGTCGTCTAACATTGAGCCGAACTTTCAACAGTTACATTTTCACCATCGACAGCAATTATTCAATTTTCAATACTCTTTGCCGTAAGTATATTTCTTATGCCTTGGACACAGATCTTAAGCTTAACTTGTAAATTACTCATGGTCTATCAAGGGTATCAAATCGTCGGCGTGTCAAAGTAACCTTGAAGTTTGTAGTTTAATGGTTATAATTCTTATGAGTATCGCGGTTGTTACCTTCGCCTTCGTTGTCAAGTTTTAGGTGCATGCAAACTTGGTAGGTATTGTCGCCCATCATTTATGTCCCTGGTAGAGGGATATAAATTTTTAATTATCAACTGTAAAGTTCCCAAGCAAGAAATATTATATAGGCATACATATAATGGCATTGAGTGGTCAATGCTTATGACTTATTGGATATTCCATGGACTCTTCTTGAATTTGGTTATTTTATGGAATTTTTAATTTATATTTGTTCTGCATTTTATACAAATATTGAACAAAAGCCCTTGACAGATGTACATAGATACATACAATATGGAAAGGTTTGTAAATAAGACTGTAAAAGAACTTAAAATCCTTTTGCACATTTTATTGTGAAGAAAACTTAAAATCATCTAAAATACAATATAATATCACTGAGTCAAAATTCTACTGTACAATTTGACTAAAGCTAAAAAGCAAAGCTACGATTTTTTTTTTTTTTGGATTCAAGTTAAGTGCACACCTGGCCAAATATCAGATGCAAAGATAACTTTATACACATATGTATATACATATATCTATGTATGTATATATATAGTATACATATTATATATCCCAATATCTGTCTGAGCAGTTAGACTCAACTCTTTGGTAACTGATCTCCAGAACTTGGTGCATATGCTTGGTTCTCATATCCGTTAAAGTTGCTCAATACCATGGAAATCCTTGAGGGTGAATGTTGTATACCATTGGATGTTGCCTGTTTGTCATTCATAGCCTTGCCAGACTGTTGTTTATTAACAGTGGGCAGAACAAGGCTACCTTGACGACAGCTTCGAGAGAGAAATAGACGTAACTTGAAGAATCCAAACAGTAAAGCATAAACGCAACATGATAGAACCAGGACCCCAACAACAGTAATAAATGCATTGCTAGGTTGATTCCAATCAATCACATGATATATATATGGTTTGCCTTTCCTAAAAATAAGAATAAAAATTATTGTAAGAGAATTGTTTAGGAATTCAAATTGAAAACTTACTTATTTATGCCACCATTTATTTGATATATATATGAGAATATTGCATAGATAATACCAAAGACTACTGGTAGAAATACGTGAAGTAATCGCAATGGATGCGCTACAATCCATAAATCAATGAACATGCAAATTGAATTGAATCCATGTGTAAGCACATTTGTTGCATCCAATGTGCTTTCATTGGCTAAAAGAAAATCAAGTGAATGTTTAGTAAATTTATTGAAATGTAAAGAAATTACAATTTAATACTAACCATCATATAGTACGCTCCAGTAGATAATTGTAATCACAATGGACAAAACGAGCGTTATAATATGCATGCTCCAGTAAATCCGAAAAGGGCTAGTCAATGCCTGCATGTTCAGTAGTTTATCTATAAGAAAATATATTTAAATACATATTATATACAGCATATGAGACTTCATATTTGATCAGACTTATTTTATAGGCAGCCAAATGGAAAGTAGAAGAAGAGGGAGAAGAAGAAGAAACTTACCCGCATATTCTGGATGATAATGCCATATGGTAACCAAAATGGCGCCCAGTAAATTAGTTAACATACACATCCATATGCCCCAATTAGTCATATAGATGAAGTATAACCAATAGCTATACTCATCATCTGCCAGAGGCCACATAGACTCGATGACAACGGCAATGAAGAAGAGGGCCATAAACCAGCGATAAAATAAATATATCATGCTCTTTGTACAGGTTTGCCACTGGAATTTTCAATTGGTCAAATATGAATATTTAGTTAAGAGGTTAAAACTACTGTAACTATAGATAGTATATATTATATATAATATGTAGGTATACCTAGTATAACACATGCGAGTATAACGTAGTTAGATGTTTAGGCAACCTGGCAACCTTAGTATGTACCTTCAATTATTTTGTTGCACCTATCGCCCCAAACGATGCATGGCAATATACAGTTAGTAGCTGTTTGTGCCTTATGAATATTTAATTAGTTTAATTTTCAATGCTAGAACAATCGAATGACTGAACGACCAAGTAGTCTACAAAATATACACTATATATATATATATATATATATTATAGACAGTGTGTACTCTCGCTCTATTGATACTATGAATGAAAGAAGTACATCAAATATGCCCAAGGTAAGACAATAAAATGGCTCAAACCCGCTAACCTGGTCAACGCCCATTTCTCATAGTTATTGTCATTTTATTATGTAAGGCTGACAAAAAAGAATAACCTGAAGTGAAGGTACATTGAAATGGCCAATCAATAGCATTTCTATAAAGTTATTACAAGTTTCACCATAGTACTTACAAGTCAATTTTCCAATTTACTCTATGCCAAATAATAAGTTCTAAGAAATTTTATGAATGGAAACTAAATGGCGACATGCTATTCAATTTTCGCATTAACTCGCATATTTATAGAATATTTTATAATTTGTATTATTATTTTTAATATTGTTTCGTATTAGTTCGATTTCGAAATTAGTTATTAAATTTATACGCGATTAGTTTAATATATATTTGATTTATATTATATCCGATATCTAATTTTCTTTTCTTTAAAACATATAAATTTAATATGAAGCACTGCATATATATGAATATAATTGCACCTGATGCGTGTCTTTGAGAAGCAATTCCTTAAGCACGCAATAATCATAAAGTTTATTACATTCTGAATTCAAGTCAATCAATAATAATTGAGAATTAAATTATTATTATTATTTTTTTTTTACTTAGTCTTACCTGTGATTTAACAAAATCATCGGGTGTATCATGATCAAAACCGCAGCGTTTACGTCGAAATTCCTTTTTTACAGGATGTACAATTACTTGAAGTTTAGTCATCTTATCGTGATTTCTCTGAAGCACTCGTTATCTTCGAAGTTTCTTATATTTTTTTTTTTTGTGTTTGTTAAAGCTTTGGCCAGATTTATTTTTTTTACAGGTCGCTTGCGTGACTTCAGGACATGTGTTTGCAATTGTACTATGCAATAAATATAGTTTGTAGAAATTGCATTGTTTGAAGCCAGTGCTGATCACGCAATATACAATTATTAAGCTGTTAAGTAAAAAAATTATTAATTGAAATTAAACAAAACGATAAAAAAAAATAAAAAGAATGAAAAGAATTCAATTTAAAATTTAATATAAATAAAAACAATATTAATTTGAATTTCTTGAAAAATTGTTTAAAAAAAAATATTAAAAAAAATTGTTCAAATCAAAGTAGTCTATGAAAAAGTATTTTCATCGTATATTTATTTTTCTGTGTTCAGTTAGATGTTTCATAGCTAACAGGAAGCAACTCACACAAGTTGCTTAAAAAAACAAAAACAACCGTACTAAAATTATATTCAAAATTATTTTCCGATATGGATAAAGTGCGCAAGTTAGTTCTTCCCAATTGGCGTTCAGCTTTACATGGTAGTATTATTCATATTTATATAATTCATTCATGGTTTCATTTTTGATTTATTTATTTGAATCATTTAGTGGCCTCACGACACTTATGTTGCCCCGTTGTATCGAATCTTGTGGGATTCCCTGAAGTTACCATCGGCTCTGGAAAACTTAAATATATACTTGCTAAGGTTTACATACACGGAGAAATGGGGCATGCAAAGACTGTTGTTCGAGCTGTTGGTCGTGCTAAATATCATCGTAAGTAATATATACAAATATAATATCTGATTCATTAAACAATTATACAATCTATTTTGTGTCGACACACGCACACACACAGTCCATATATATGATAATCTGCAGAAGGAGGCAAGTGACCTAGACTTGTGCACACAATGTTTGGGTGGTGGAATTCTTATTCATGACCCTGAGAATGGTTATATTAAGATCTATGGACGATCCCAGTCACTTGGTAAGGCTGATCATGATGAAACCAGAACAATTTTATGTGACCATTATCCAACATATCGTATTGACGCTGAGTCTGGTGGCATGGATGTTTAATTATTTCCCATTAACACATCTCACAATATCACAATATTGAATTGATTTAGTCAAAAATCATTCATCAAAAAGAAAAAAAAGAAGTAAGGAAGTAAAGAACAAAGATAATGGCCAAAACTATATGTATAAATTAAAGTAATCATAGAATATAAAATTTTTTTGTTATTAGAACCTTGACAATAAAGCCACTTTCCAAAATAAATTGCATTAACGTAACGTACTTCAATCTATTTTACAGCGTAAGGTGCAACATATGGGGGACGGTAATTATTAAAAGCTTTTATTGCTCAAGCGGAAGGGTATTCGTTGCGCATGCATGCCCAGTCAGTGTGCATGCCACAGATGTGTATGTGTGTGTGTGTGTGTCTGTTATTGAAAACAATAAAATATAGTCGTAGAACACATGCCAAGAAATAACAACGTTGTAAACATTCATTAGGCATGCTGCACAATGAGTAATAATTATGTTTTTATAGAACAAATTATAAAAGTATCTTCTTCCACAGTGAGTTGGCACAGTAAATATCGTTTCCATCTATATAATATGCCTATATATTATTATTATTATTTATTTTATGTGCTTGATGGACGAGCGAATCTGAATCTGTTTTTCCATAAAGCATTTGCATGTTCAACTCTATGAAGCTTTTAATTGTTGCGTCTATTAGTATATTATTATCATTGTCGTCTGTTTTGTGGCTTTATTAGTACTTGTCTGTCATATTGCCACAATAATTGTGAATTTCAACAAATATTACGATAAAACAATTAGTCCTCTAAGGTCAAACACAATGGGTGCCATAAAAGAAAACCTAGAGAAAACAACAACAGTAACAACAAAAAGAGCAACTATTGTCAAAGTCACAGTGAGTAATTTTAATTTTTATTTTATACATGTTTGTTAACTTGGTAGATACTTAAAATGCCTAATAGCCAACTGAATACTAAAGGCCCTTTAAAAAAAAAGTTTGATCTAAATTTCAACCGGTTTGACATCGTTAAAACACCAACAACAACAACAACAGCAACAAATAAAAAATATAACATCTAAAACAAAATTTCACCATCGCAACCGTTATAAAATTAATTACTCTCGTATGTTTCTTAAGAACCCGCTTGCAAGTATGATTAAATGAGGGAATTTCCACTTCTTTGGCAACCCAAATTAAAGTTCCTTTTAAATAAGGAACACGTTTCTTAACCGGTTTTTCTTTTTTTTTTTGGTAGCTGGCGTTCAATTGGTAATAGCCCGGAATCAAAAGTAATTTTATTTATTTTTAAAATATTTGAAATGTTGAAAATATGTAATTTTTTTTTGATTTTGATTTTTGTAATTTACTCTTTAATTTTGAGCTTTTGGGAAAAAACGAAACAGTCATAATATATATGTATGTATGATGTACATATGTATATAACTTTATGAATTCAATTAGTCATCAAATTATATATATCTATATATGTATGTGTATTTTAGCATCTGTAGAGAAAACTTATAGCATTAAATTCTAAATTAACGAGCAGCTGTTTTCAAATCAGACATTAAATAAACAGACCTTTAATACGCTACTCGTTTTACACTTGAATTAAATGATGTTTCCACAGATTTTAGTCACACTCTTAAAGTAAAGATCACATTTCACGTCTGTTTTTCAAATACAAAACAATTTAATGAAGTGCGACACTCATATGGCCCTGAACTTGTACGAATGGCACTGAGAAAAAGGCAAAAGAGTAATACAACAAATAAAAATACTTAAAGACACGTCTACAAGGTGGCTAACACTTCAACACACCAACTCCAGGCAACCAAATATTTTTTTAACAACTCAACTAAACTATGGTTACCAGAGGCGTACTTTTCAAAAGGGAGCGCTTAACCTCATTACGAGCAATGCATGACAAGAAAATAAAGGCAAGATAATGAACAGAAAATGTAATGGTGAAAACATTTGTAACAATTTACAAGATATTTTCAATGAGTTTTCAAATGAAAAACACAGAATCATTACAAAAAAAAAAAAGTATTTCAATTATTTCAAATGTTCCCCTTAAAAACGATTTAACATTATTAGTTGCCATGGATAAGTACTGTTTATATGTATGTGTGTATGTGTGTTTATGTTTCTTTTATTTTGTATTTTATGCACGTTTTTTTTTAAACTTTTGTGCTACATTTTCAACGAGCAAAAGCACAACATAAATATATGCAAACTACAGAAGTGTGTGTTTGAGTTTGGATGAGTGTGTAAGTAGTAGTAGTAGTCGTAGTAGTGTTATATAGGTTTATAGCTCTTGCATATTGTACTACAATGAACCTCGAATTGGCCGTCGTTTTTGAGTAGTCAAAAACTTGAATGTATCCAGGCGACAAATACAACAACAAAGAAATATGAAAAACTTGTTGACCTTTACAACTGCGGCGCCAACAGTGTAAATAATCATAATAATACATACTTAATAATTTTGTGAATGCAGTCAAACCAGCAGACAAAAGACAACAAACAGCAGACAGCACACAGCAGACAGAAGACAGAAAGACAATATCCAAAAGGCAAAAGATATCACTGCCGTATAAAAAACTTGAGTATCTTCCAAAACAAAAAAAAAAAAAATAAGAAAAAAATAAAAAAAAAACAAAAAAAAAAGAAAATAAGAAAATAAAAAAAAAAACAAATTTTTTCGATAAGATAAATCACGAGTATAATTATACTAAAAGACTGATTAACAGATTCATTTGCTCAGAGCTACCTTAGAGCTGTTTCTACTATGATAATTCGCCTACGTTCATTTCTGTCAATTTTGTCTTGTAGAAAGTGAAATCAAAATCAAAACAATTCAAACGGCATACAAACATTTCATATGCTAATATTATCTTCAAAAAAAAAATATATATATATATATAAAAATACAAAACTAAGACAATATTAAAAGTTTCTTAAATATATTTGCAGTTTACATATAAATATATGTATGTATATATATAATATGTATGTATGTAAAAAAAATAATGTATATCTACATTTTATTTACATTTTTATTTGTTATAAATTTAACTTCTTCTTCATCGTTAAAATTCTTGAATTTTATCAAAGCACTTAGATGCTAATTAAGTTCATTGATAAAGATCATTATGATCATTTATTATTAACAAGTGCGAATTTTTAATAATACTGTGCAGGTGGGAAGTTTTTATCAAATTTTGTCTTGGACATGGGAATATGAGAAATATTTCAAAGTGATATGGAAAGTGTTAATAATAAACAATGAAATCTATTTTTTTCAAAGCATGGAATTTTACGACTATGTGTCGTAATACTTAAAAATATTATAGAATCTTAAAATCTTTATTGTATCATACTTAAGTTTTACACTAGTTATTTAACTCAAATTAAAGGTTAAGAATTTGAACTATCATAAAATGTTATTAGATGCAAAGGAAACAAGTTTTGTTGACAATTTTGATTGACATTTGTAGTTGATAGTGTTTTTATAAGTGTCTATAATGTCACAACAACTTACTTTGAAGGGCAAAAATGTGTTGTGCACAGTGTCATTTTTATTTATGCAAAACTAATAACTAACAAAAAAAAAAATAATAAAAAAAATAAAAATGTTAATTTTTGTCAATTTTTGTCTAATTTGTCTGCCAAAGAAAGTTAAATATAACAAACGATTAAAAATATGAAAGCACAAAAGATACATATGCTGTCACTCTATGACAGAAGAAGATGTCATAATTGTCAGCATACTATATATTTGTATACATAACATAAATCTATATTAAATATATGATAAACTAAGCTCAGTAAAGTTTTAGCTTCAAGTTCCTTAAACACATAAAATACACTTCACTTTTCATATCCGATTGATTGATTGATTGATTGTTGGATTAGTTATTTAGGTTACCACTCCTTGTAGAGTAAGTTTAAGTTTGTTTTTTGTATTATTATTTTTATTTTTTTTTTTCTGTCTTCACTTAGTAAATTTATTCAAATAGAAATTGCAAATGCTTGGGCCAACGATAAGACTCAAAAAACGTGCATAAATTTGAAATACGTGCCTATAAATGAGGCAATTAATATGCGTTACTTGTGTTTTTTTCTACCTAGGTCGAGTTCATATATGGATATGATCTTAAGAGTCTATCTCTCTCTCTCTCACTCTCTGTTACGGGGACTATCTCTGTATTTACTTTTGTAGAATAATATTTGAGTTTATCAATTAGATTTATTTTGGAGAAGAGAAGATTGCAAAGAGTCTGACATTGATTTTGTTTACCATATTACTCAACGATCATTATCATTGTTTGTATGGGCGGCGAGTATATGAAACTGGCAATGCTTCTTGGTAACAGAAATCTTAATTAAGATTGAAAATTCAATACGCGAGATACTCAAATAAGAATAAACAAAAATAATAATAAAACTGTAAAAACTACGCAATTTTTTATTTAATAATAATAATAATAATAATAAAAGCTTTGCTTAGAGCTTATAGCGAATTTTTAAGCCTTTTTTTTGTTATTATTATTTTGCGTTTTTCATTTTTTTTTTTTGGTTTTTTTTTTGCAAGTTGGGTGCGCGTTTTGTGTGCTTTATACGCGTGGCTTGGCAGTCTAACTGTCGGTTTGAGCCATGTAGTAATTTCTTTTTGGGTCAACAAAAAAAAAAAAAAAACCGACAGAAAACGGCAACAGCAATCGGCAAACAGCAGCAATAGCAGCAGCAGCAACAACAACAAACAACTTTGCATAACGATGCCGCTTGGCTTTTATTGTAAATTTTGGCTTATGGCAATTGCAGTTTCTATATTACAGCAATGCCAGTAGGCAGGCAAACATAAGACAGCATAAGACACCAAATCACAAAATTTATAAAAAAATATTCATATACACAACTCACAAAACTAACACTCACACGCCAATTTATATTTGTAGTGTAGTCAGAGAACTTCAAAGACTTTAACTGGCAACTAGTCAAAAATCATAGTCAACACTCGACATAAACAGTCAACACTCGACTCTAACAGTCGGCACTCAGCACAAAACTGTATTCTCAAAACGAATTTCAATTGAAGAAACTCACAATTATCCATCCGCAGGTAAGACTAAGCGTGGAAATCACGACTTATTGACGCGACGATCGCTTTACAACTGATCGCAACTTGTCCAAGCCAACACGTCGTTTGCTTCTCTGCGTAGCCAAACGTCGTAATGTGTTGCACAGTGGTTGCTAGATTTTATTTGTTTTTTGTGTTCTGGATTTTCCACGATGATTTTACGTTTGTAACAAAATTAACGAAAATATTCCCAAATGTTTGTGGGTTTTGCCTAGAAACTGTTGATAAAAAGTCTTAGAGCTTAATCATAACAATGGAAGCTACGCATCCGCTGGAAGTGAGATAAACTATATTTCTGAAAAATTTTGAGGAAATTTGACGATTTTTTCCGCTTTGACTTTGCACAAAATATTTAATATAAATTTATTCTTTTATTGATCAATTTTGAATATTTGGGAAAAAAAATTAAATTAATATTTGCACAAATTAATATTTCAATAATTATTTATATAATATTAAAAAATAAAAGTAAAATAAAAAAATATTATTATTTTTTAATTATTATTTACAAATAATTATTAATGATTAAATATATATAACTTTTATTTATTTATTTTAATATTCTTAAATAATTATTTAAAATTAATATGTAAAAATATTAAATATTAAATTAATAATAAAAAATATTAAATTAATATTAATATTCACAATTTGTTGATCAGCAGACCACTGTAACAGTTATTATCGTATATCGTAAGCTGTTTATCGTAAATGTTATTAGTCTGTTGTCGTATCGTTTGATTCGTTTGCAAGTAGCACACCTGAGATTTAACCTGATTATCGCGTGCACAGACACAGGCATAGAGATCGTTAAATTCAAATATAATAATTTAATTGAGCTGTTCTCATGAATTTGAATATATATTTTAAGAATATTTTCAATATGTGCAATTAAATGTTCAAATATTCTAACTAGAAAAATAAAAATAAAAATAAAAAAAATATTCGCTTAATGAATCATTTGATGGCGTTACAAAAGTAGTTAAAAAAAAATATATATATATATATATATATAAATATCTGTAGATTAATTTGTAATTATTTGCGCTTAGTGTAAAAGCTTTAGACTTTTGCTGTAAGCGTTTTAGTTGAATTCTTTTCCGTTTTCGTGTTTTACCTTTTTGGCAAATTTCCTCATGTGCGACGCCGTCGCAGACCTAATTAGTGTTTAATCTTTCTTTCTTCCTTTCATTCTTATTTTGGCAAAACGGCTTCGTGTTTCGGATTTTATATACCATACATATTTACAAACCTTAATCTAAGTACAGTTTTATTTTTATTTTTATTTTTCTCTTTTCTTTTCTTCTCTGCATTTTTTTTTAAGTTTTTTTTTTTTATATTCTGTTTTTGTTTTGTTACTTGCCATCTCTTTATGAAGAACTCGTTTCTGTTTTGAAGACGAAATAACATGACGATGACTTTATTTTCTAAACAAATATTATTTGGCAATAATTAATGTACTTCTTCAACATTTATTGTTTGGCTGCCGCTAAACAACAAAGAGAAATACAGCTGCAAAATGCTTGCAAAATGTGGGCCAAAATAAATCTTACTTCAATGAGTTTTCATATTTCTATTGTAGAGTCAAGAATGTGCAAATAAATAACTGAGAGGCAACTAGGGAATAGAGTTGGTAAATAAACTAAATATATGTATATGTGTATATATACTGTATATACTATATATGTATGTTGTTTTTATATATATATATATATATATATATATATATATATATTCACATGCATACAAACAAACGTAAATATAGTCTGTATTTATTTTGCCTGCTAGCTGTGTCATTGACCTCTTCACATTTACACCAAATTTTGGGTATGTTTAGCTTATCGTGCAGCTTGTTAGTTTTGAAAGCTAATTAAATATTTTATTTATTTATTTTTTTTTTTAATATTAACATCAAAATCTGAATGCTATATAATATCTGCCATAATAATATTCTAAATTCAGATTTCTCGTGATTAATTAGCAAATTATATTAACAATTTCAATATATATGTGTATGCAATGGTAATTGAAAAATAAAGTTTCGATTTTTGTTTTATTTGTAATTTCGTAACAATGTCATAATACTATGGATTCCATAGTACGAAAACGTTTATTTGATGCATTAAATAAAAAATAACCAAAGCAATTGTCAATTGCTTCAGTCTTAAGGAACCAGAAAAAAAACTTACAATGCCTTAGACTATACGTATATGTATGTATGTATGTATATAAACTATATGTATATTCACTTGGCAAATACCGACTAAATAAATTATTTACTTTGTACAGCATATAAAGTGATATAAATAAATGCAAAATGTGTGTTGTTGTTGTGTGTGTGTATGTATGTGTGTGTGTGTGTGTATGTATGAATTTGATTATGTATTAGTTTGTAACTATACAACATAATGCTGATGGTACTACTTATAACTACTTTATAATGTGACACAAAGCCACAAAGCGCTATAGCTCTCAGCTCTCAGCTCTCTTCCGTTCTCTATTCTATATTCTCTATATTAGACCCACAGCATGCGGAGTCCAGACCACGTTGAATGCACGATTGAAGGCCTGCTTTAATTTATGTATGCCAAAGAGCAGCAACCAGTAGCAGATGATCATGAAAAAGACACCAACAAATGTTACTAGACAACGATTTGGATTATTCCAGTCCAGTATGGGATATACGTAGGGGTTGCCAAATCTGAAAAAAAAAGTAAAATTATATAATACTAGATATAATGAGATTGGTCTATTGTGTAAAAATATGTACTTACTCATCTGTACCGCCAAAAAAGTGATAGATGAGGGTGAACACAAAGAAGGCGATCGCCAGGAACATTGTCTGCACCATATGCAATAGTCGCAACGGAAATGCCACAATCATAAAATCGATGAACATGCATATTGTATTCAGACCATGCGTTATAATGCTAATCAACGGAAATCGCGCCGGCTTGTCTAAATACATAATTATATACATACATACATACATAGAATTACTAGTTCTCATTGAAATTGTAAATATAAATGTTTATGCTGGGGATGTACTTGTACTTACTCATGCGTCCATGTAGAAATATCCAGTATATGGTGGATATGATCAGTGCCAATAGAAGCGACATATTGTATAGCCACCAAAAGATCTTCACTCCAAATGTTGTGCGCGCTTTCTGTCCCGCCTCCTGTACTAAGCTACGTACATTGTGCAAGTCGAAATACCATCTGGTGACCTGTATGGCTGCGATTAGCATAGTAAGTGTAGCCAGGCCAAAGCCCCAATTTGTCATATAGATAAAGAATTTGCCGTCACTGTATTGTAGAGCGATGCAAGTGATGTAAACACTCAGAAAGCCGAGCGCCCATGCCCAACGATATAACAAGTACAGAATGCTGACTTCATTTCTTTGCCACTGTAAACAGAGCGCAACAGAGAGCGGTATACCAAGAACGAGAGAGATAGAGATAGAGAGAGAGAGAGTGCGTTATTTATGGGATCAGTATAGTTCAGCTTGGGGCAAAGTGTATAAATCATTAAAACAATATGTGATATTCTATGTGATATAATCATGTTTTGTAAGCTCTGACAATCAGCTGTTATTCTATTCCCTTTTCCTGTAATTTCAATTCCAATTAATTTTCAAGTTGTTTTAGTTAATTGTACAAATCATTCTACATTTTATAGAATTTATATTTAATTTTCCCATATAACTATAAAATATTCCTTACATAAGCAATAATCGTAATTTCATATTTTGTTTATTTATAAAACAATTTATTTATAAATAATAATATTTACTTTCTTTTTTTTTTTTTTTTGATAAACAAACAAAGCAAAGTATTGTATTTCCGTAACATCAACAAAGAAAAAACAATGTAATGTAATATTATATTAAACTATTATTATTATTATTATTATTATTATCAATAGAATTTGGCAAATAAAATAAATATTGATAAGCAAGTTGGAGTAGAATGATTCATTGTATCCGGTAATCACAGTAGTACGTATTTTGCCACTGTATCAATTTGATTGTATCTGTGATTTTTTTTTTTTACTCTATGATGCGCAATGAAATTCCCTTGATTTGCCTTATCTGTGTCTGTCTATATGTCTTACTGTCTGTTTTGTCTGTCTATAGCTATAGGTACGCCCTTTAACATAGTCATTACATTAATGCCATTTAATAATTTGCCTATAAAATATTCCATTAGGCATAATAACAATCATAGCAAAAATAACTAGAATAACAAATTTTGTTATCTCATCACAACTGTCAAGTGATCTTATCTATGTGACGGATGCTGTTTTGTTTAGTGACGTAGCAAGACTCGTGTTTGTCTAGTTAGTTGGTATTTATTTATTTTTTTTTGTTTTTGTTACAGAATAACAAAAACTTCCAAGTATTACGTAACGATATACATAGAATCGGCTTGTTCGCACTCGTTGTCTTATTTGTCTTTCGCATTGAACTTGAAATATGAAACGGAAGCAATTTTTCGTAACATCGCGTTCAATACAATCGAGTTACCCATAGCGAGAAAGAGCAAATGTGTTAAACACTTTTGTTTAATTACGATGATTCGTGCAGTTGTATAAATGGAATAACAAACGCACGCACTTAACACACACATACACACACATACTCTGGCATATGGGTGTGACAAATTAAGGGGCTAATATAAACGCGCGAAATCTATGCATATGGATATGGATACTATGCGGGTATTAATATGGAGCGTATTATATTATATGTTATATATAATATATATTGCGAATGTTACATATTCTGCGAAATGCATGCTAAAACTCAATTTAAATTAAAACTTTTGTCCATATATAGTATATAAATGTACATACATACATATTTATAGGTTGCCAATGCAGACATACTCATATTTTATTCAAACATTATTCAAATTCCAAATGAAGACAACAAAGAAATGTCAAGAATACATTTTTAAAAATAATCTTAAGATATTCTTCACGCTATAAATATTGAAAACTATTTTCAAATAAAATAAAGCAAAATAAAATAAAATAAAATAGTATAAAATAATATAATATAATATTAAATAAAATGAAAGTAAAATTAAAACACTATAAAATGAAATTAAATTAAAAATAAAATAAGTAAATAAATGTTAAATAAATAAACAAAACAAATAAATGATAATAAAAAAATAAAATAAAATAAAATAAAAAAAAATTTAAAAAAAAAAACACAAAAAAATATATAAAATAAAATTTTTTAAAATAAATAAAAAATTTTAAATAAAATAAATTAAATATTAAAGCAACTAAATTAAAATAATTAAATTAAATGATTAGTAAAATAAAATATAAATAAACTTTTTAATTTTTTTTATTTTTTTTAAGTGTATGCTAAATTCGGAGTTTGCGGCTTTTACACATTACTCTATTTGCTTAGAGTAAATGCTTTTCTTTTTTTTTTTTTTTTTGTTGTTCACCTAATGATTTAATGGCAGCAACGTGTGTACACCAATTCTACGGGTAAAGTTAAGTGATCTCATAAATATCAGCACATAACAGGCAGAAGTCTAAGTACTAGTAGCTGACCCTAACTAAAAGTGAGTAAGTGCAAAGGGCTTTCAACTAACTAACTAACTAATTACTTACTTACTTACTTACATATACATATGGTATATTTACAGGTAAGTATAATTAAGTTGCAACTAACATTTAACACGTAACAAAACAGTCACACACATATACACACATGCAGACATACAGACATATACACACTTCCGCTTATTTCTTGTAATTAACACTTTTTTTTGTTTATTATTTGTTGCTTCTTTTTATTATTTTATCTATTTTCTTATGCACTTACCAGAGATTTGTAGAAAAGATGCACGTGATTGTATTCAAAGCCAAAATTTTGCTTTTGCAATTCCTTGTTGAGGCCTTTGCAGAATCGTTTAAGAAATTGCATTGCGTAGATTTTGGTTTTGCCAACTGAGGAGAGGGAGATGTGTGACTTGATTTGGGACTTTATGATGACTATCGACTTTTAACGTGTCTCCTTTTCGCATATGCCAATATAATGTCTATGTATGTATGTATATATGTATGTATGTATGTGTGTATGTACATACATACATATATGTGTATGCATAAAATATGTATTTATTTTTTATAGCAGCTGGTAACTTGACAACTTTTCAGCTGAAACAGCACTTCAATAATTGTTGTCTACGCGTCAAGAGCCAAAAAAAGAAATGTTCTTCTTCGTTTTGCTTCTTCTTATGCTTGCGCTTATGCTTTTGCTTCTGCTTCTGCTTCTGCGTCTGCTTTTGCGTCTGCTTTTCCGTATGCTTTGTCGGTAGGTGATCTTGCAGTAAAAAAATGATGAGCCCGAACTGTTGGACGGAATCAGTATTTTATTGGGGAATGGGAATTGGAGTTGGAATTGGTATTGGTATTGGTATTGGAGAATTGGAGAAACGTCGCGACGTTTTAGGAAACGAGTGCGCAAGTGCACAAGGCAACGAAACGAAGCGTACTGAAAGCGGCAAAGCTTCTACCCTTTGAAAAGAGCGATACTATCAACCGACAGTGCTACTGACTGCCTACTCTACTACCCGAACACGGCAAAGCGATTAGAAAACCGCGCTCAGAGTAAATAAACGAAGAAGCCTTCGTGCGTTTCGCTCGAAAACTGTTATGAGAGAATTTGCATTGTCATATTATGTTTTATATAGAGTCGGTCGTTATGTAGAAACAATACATTGTACACGATATTGATCGACAGAAGAGGCAGACAGACAGACAGAAAGAAAGTTGATATTGTAACTAAGACAATAAGTAATAATAATTATTGACTATCATGATACTATTTACATACTCACAGAGAAAGAATGAAAGAAAAATATTAATATACTGTATATAAAATTAATATTATAAAAAATACAGAACACATTTTATTAAAATATTAATAAAAATTTAATTTTATTTATTAAATTTGTTTTTTCATTAATTTTCTATATATTATATTATTTTACACAGAATAATTTATTTATAGTATAAATTGAATTTAATATTTAATATTATAATTAAAATTAAATTTTATTTAAATGTATATTTATTGATAATAAATTAAATTTATTAAAAATCCATTTGGATTCAGTTAAAAAAGCAAATATTATAATATAAGAAAAATATTAAAAAAAATAATATACATATATAATATAAATGTAAATTTCATTGAATTATTATGTATGTGCATATTCCTTATAACCTTCGAGTAGAGAGTATTCGAAATACACTCAATAATTTAATTAAACGGAATATAATAAATGTACAATAATGAACAATATCTGCGAGTACAATGCGAATTGCTAAATTGTCATGGTGTTCAATTCGATGCTGTGAGAAGAATTTTGGATGATACGATATGATATGATATGATATGATATGATATGATATATCAATGATATTGACAGCAAGAACAGTTTTCATCATCATCCGTTGACTTTGATGAACTTGAAGCCCTGGAGGTCGATCAATTAATATCGTTAGCTCTCTCAATTATGGTATGTGCCATTACTCGCATAGCAGCAAACGTTCTGTATATCAGTCGGCTATGAATGTGTGGGAGTCGGCTATAAATGGCTATAAAAATGGATCTATGTTATATTATATATATATATAAATATATATTGCAATGTACAAAATATTTCAAACATATTTGACCTACATTTGTCTTATCAACTGGGCAATAAATTTGTGTACATACTGTTGAAGTAGGTCAGAAAAGAAAGCTAATCGGGGAAATTAACTAAGATTAAATAGTGTCTAAATAAATGTTAGCTCAATTATAGCTAAATCATGCAATATACATATGCATGTAATATATTCATTTCTATTTGTGGTTAGATTCTAGCTAAAATTGTAAATATATGTGTATGTGTATGTAACACTCAACGACAAAGTAATTTGCACAATACATTTGTAATTTGATCACTTGGTGGCCAATTAAATAAATTTGTTATCGATTACAAATTCCATTTAAATTACTATATATCATAGTAACATACTATATACATAGTATATATGCATATATTATAGAATTTGAAGGCATATTTAGTCGACGACAGCGAGCCTCTCAATCGTTTAAAATCATTTCCCGCATCATGACCCCAACCATTGACTTTGACTACGCAACTGTAAGATCAACTGAGATCGAAAGTGTCAATGTCTATATAAATATGCTATATAGACAGACAAAGACAGTAACAATTTGCTTTGTTTTTTCTTTTTTTTTAGCAAATGATTTATTTTCCTTTTATTGAATTTACAAGTCTAATTGAATGCCAAAGGTACTGCTAAAGAACTAAAGAACAGGCCCCCAATTTGTAATAGAATTTTTAATTGCCACACATACACACACACACACACACACACACACATACTAAAGTAAATTTACACTGCATTTGTTTGTGCTTTTCAAAGAAATTGATGTGAAAATTATAATAGCATTGCATGTCTATTGCAATAGAATTGTAATAAAAATGTTGAAATTTAAATTTGAGAATTGCGTGACAAACTATTGAACGTTGCATTAAATTATAGAATTGTTTTGATTAATAAAGTAAAATGATTTTCAGATTTTTTTTATATAAAATATAGCTTATAATTTTCTATTAGCTAATAATTGAACTGCCAAATGTGTTTCGAAAACTTTCAAGTGAAATAATGTAACCTTCTACGCTAAAATTATTACCTAAATATGTTTTTATTAACGTCATGAATCATGTGCAAAATTTCCCAAAATATCAAATTTAGTTTAAAAAATTTAAATTTTTTCAATGACGCGTGTCAATTTCACAATGGAAAAACGTGAGAAATTTTCCATTGTGAAATTGACACGCGTCATTGAAAAAATTTAAATTTTTTAAACTAAATTTGATATTTTGGGAAATTTTGCACATGATTCATGACGTTAATAAAAACTATTGGCAATAAATAATTAAGGGCGTTAAATTGACGTTCAACTTTTATGGCCTTGTGATAAGAATTCTTACTAAAAATCGCAACGACAAAAAATAATAATTAAAAAAAAAAAAAGACAAAATCACATTTCATTCAAACTAAAATATTGCATAGACATAGACATCAATTTATCATTATATAAAAATATCAATAATAATACAAATATAATTAAATAATGCCTCTATGTATGTACGAGTATACATATGTATATACTATATAAATTCTACAATTTGGAACTTGAACTCAACTGTTCAATGAATTTATGAAAGGAATCTGATATCAAGCACAAGAGATATTCCCCCAACTATTTTTTAAACTGTGGTGGCGCACATTGTGTCATTGTTAGCTTAAAAAAAAAAAACTCAGCAAAGAGTTATACTACCATAGATAAACTAAATGATACGAAAATAACTTTTGTTAAAAGATAACAAATACATGTAAATAATATGATAATAATTTGTTGTTGCTTATTCATTAAATAAACATATTTAGGTAATAATTTTAGCGTAGAAGGTTACATTATTTCACTTGAAAGTTTTCGAAACACATTTGGCAGTTCAATTATTAGCTAATAGAAAATTATAAGCTATATTTTATATAAAAAAAATCTGAAAATCATTTTACTTTATTAATCAAAACAATTCTATAATTTAATGCAACGTTCAATAGTTTGTCACGCAATTCTCAAATTTAAATTTCAACATTTTTATTACAATTCTATTGCAATAGACATGCAATGCTATTATAATTTTCACATCAATTTCTTTGAAAAGCACAAACAAATGCAGTGTAAATTTACTTTAGTATGTGTGTGTGTGTGTGTGTGTGTGTGTGTGTGTATGTGTGGCAATTAAAAATTCTATTACAAATTGGGGGCCTGTTCTTTAGTTCTTTAGCAGTACCTTTGGCATTCAATTAGACTTGTAAATTCAATAAAAGAAAAATAAATCATTTGCTAAAAAAAAAGAAAAAACAAAGCAAATTGTTACTGTCTTTGTCTGTCTATATAGCATATTTATATAGACATTGACACTTTCGATCTCTGTTGATCTTACAGTTGCGTAGTCAAAGTCAATGGTTGGGGTCATGATGCGGGAAATGATTTTAAACGATTGAGAGGCTCGCTGTCATCGACTAAATATGCCTTCAAATTCTATAATATATGCATATATACTATGTATATAGTATGTTACTATGATATATAGTAATTTA
>JBAMBR010003992.1:0-10941 GCA_037044475.1 Zaprionus obscuricornis
AATAACAGGTCCCCTATGCATTTCTTCTTGTTCTTCTTACTTTGAGTTTTGTTATTGTTATCGGTAGTATCGATAAATGAGTAACTGTTACTAATCATGGAACGGCGATTCCGTGATAACAATCGATATTAGTAAATGTAATCAAATTTAAATATTTAAATTATTTATTTAATTAATTTTATTTTTATTTTATATCAAATTTGAGTAGATTGTATTTTTTTTCATAAAAGTTATAGACAGGATAATTCATTTATATTATATTATTGAATTTTATTATTAATTAAATTCTTTTATTGCCATATTATAATGTTACTTTTTGTGTTTACATGAATTCTGGATCAAATTTAAATATACATATATTAAGTATGTACTTAAATAGAAACCACTGTAATTGTGCGATATACTATGGATAAACTGTTTGATAAGTTATATCCGGACAGAAACATGATAAAGTAACTTGGCAATAGGAATAGGAATTCTATTCAGTAGCAGTATCAAAATAACTAACTGAAACTTGAATAAACAAAAAAGAAAAAAAAAAGAAAACAAAAGTCTTAATAATCCAACCTTGTTTACGAGAATATTAATATTTATGTGTATTATAAAATGCTAGTAGCTCTGTTTTGTTTTCACACTTTAAATTGTAGGGTGTTATAAAAGTTATAAAGATTATATTGCAGAAATCTTATAAATACATGCACACATCTTGTTGTGTCATTCACTATATACGCGAAAAGATATTTTAGTATGTGCCAATATCAACACGCTTACAACTAAGAATATGTTATCATTGGTGAAAATGAAACCTATAATATGTGTACGCACACACAAACATGTGTGTAAATCTGTAAGCATGTTGGGCACTCGTTTCATTGATTGTGAGCTCTCAAAACATGTCAATTATAATTGGATGTTGTTTTGTATTCTCAAAAAGTTTGTAAGAATCATGAAATTAAATAAAACTTTGGCTAATTATATGATGTTATTTTATTCTGCCAGTGTACATGTAGGTAACATCAATAGCTCTTTACATGTATCAATAACTCAAGAACGTTTCAAAATTTTTTAAATAAATAACACGTATTAAAATATATTATTTATTTTACTTATGTAAATTATTTAACGTTATACATTGTTCTACATGGTATATATGGTATATATGTAATGAGTAATTATAACAATTATTTGCTTTAATGAATTGAAAAATGAAACTGTTTGGCAATCGTTTTTCTCTCTTACTATTTGATAAATCAACCAGATGTCATCTCAAGACTTACCTATCTTTATTGTACACTGATAAGAAATAACTTCCACTACTGAGACGTAGGGTGTCCTCTCTGCCTTAAACACATTCTGTTGTATGTATAACGAAACTAGCAAACCAACCTTATATATTGTCAAGCTCATCGAGCTAGAACTTCAGTCAGACTTTGTACGCGCTTCGGTAATGATTGTTGAATTCAATTCGTTAAAATTCTAAAACTCTAATTAAAATGCGTTCGCAATTAGATTCTGAAGATGTTGAATCAAAACGCGTAGATTCGGTTGAGAAGAACGCAAGTGATGGTTTTGAATATGAGCAAATTCTTGAACTGATCGGTATGTTTAACTAATATTGTGCTATATTTCATCAGGAAAAAGTTAATCAATTACTGATGATACATTTTAGGGTTCGGACGTGTACAATGGGTTGTTTTATTTGCGTCAGGACTGTTGCTTATGATGGTGATAAACGAGACAATGGGTATGTCATATATTACGATTGTATCTCAATGTGATTTCCAAACAAATTCAATGGATAAAGCCATCATGAGTGCGGCTAGTTTTGTTGGTAAGAGAAACTTTAATATTGATATTTATTAAGATGAATTCTGTGCAAAATAAAATATTAGCAAAAATAAAATATTAAATATTATATAATTTTATAATATGCTATTTTTGATAGGCATATTTTGTTCATCATATTTTTGGGGTTATCTAAGTGATTCAATTGGACGCAGACCAGTTTTAATATATACGACATTTTCCGGAAATATTTTATCATTGATTTCCATATTTATTCCAAACTATTGGATATACGTGGTTTTACGATTTGCCGTCGGTTTCTTGTAAGTATCTAAGGAAAACAAATAATATTAAGTGGCCAACTATCAATTATTCGATATAAGGAAAACTTCATGTTAATACATATATTCATCTTGTAAAATTATATACAATTTACAGCATAGCTGGTGCTTCTTCCACAACATATGCATATCTCGGAGAATTCTTTATTCCTCGCCATCGACCCATAGTTATCAATTATGCCAGCCTTTTCGTGGGTATTTCAACTGTTTATGTTCCAGGTAATTTTAATATACAATTTTTAATTATATTTATTAATAAAAATATTTTACATAGTTGTTGCATGGCTTGTCATGTCTATGGATTGGAGTATAGATATACTTGGCCATTTTTCATTTCGTCCTTGGCGTTTGCTGACCGTCTTTTATTTACTACCTGGTGTATTGGGAACTCTCATGTTATTAACGATGCCAGAAAGTCCAAAAATCTTATTATCAATGGGTAAAACAAATGAAGCTTTTGAGATTGTTAATTGGATATCTATAAAAAATTCGGGAAAATCACTTCAAGAACACAAAGTTGAGAATCTAAAAAATGAAAATAATATTGAGAGAGAAGCGGCACCCTGTGTTTCCAACTCACCGTAAGTCTTACTAATTTATTTTGATTTATAATTAAATAAATATTATCTTTCTTTGTTAGCACGATTATGTTGAAGAAAATGTGGATGGAAACGGTCCCTTTACTTAAGAAACCACATGTAGTAAATTTCTGCATAAGCTGCACTGTTATGTGTGGTTTATTTTTCAGGTAAGTTGAATACAAAGATTTTGTTAATAAATACTAATTTTCATTATCCTATTTTAATTTGTAGCTCATCTGGCATGGGTCTCTGGTATCCAGAAATTCTTAATCGCTTGGGATCAACACTTGTTGAGGATGCTGTGACTGTATGTGAGGTCATCGATGCTTCGATTGATCAATCACACCTGAATATAACAAGTAATGTATGTATTATATAGCTGAGTTTCGTAAGATTAATACATAAATGTTCATTCTCTTCAGATTTGCAACGATCAAATTAATACAAAGAGCTATATTGATACTATAACTTATGGTTCCGCCCTTATCCTTGGCTATATTGTAATGGGCTTCGTTATTAATCGTATTGGTCGTAAAGCTTCAATTGTTGGTGGCTTAACCATAGCCGCAGCTTGTGCCGCGTCATTAGTTTGGATCATGGATGACATTGCTATTATAGTCTTTTTCTGTTTATATTTAGTACTACCCGGTCTATGTGTATCGGTGCTGAGTGGCGCTGTTGTTGACCTGGTACCGACACATCTTCGTGGAAAAGCAGTTTGCATTTGCCTCATGCTTGGTCGCACTGGTAGTGTATTTGGTAGTAATATCATTGGCGTACTATTGGAATCATATTGCACTATTACTTTTGGAGTGTTCTCTGGATTTGTGTTTGGTAAGTAAAAATATTTAAAATTACTTTTTTACCCTGTATAATTAAAAATACATAAATTATTAATTTTTTTTTTTTTTCAGTTTGTGCACTGTTGACTTTGCTCTTACCAATCTAAGATATATTAATATATGAGAAGTACAATCTTAAAATGAATATATATCTCTAGTCTATTAATTAGTTCCTGAAAATACCAAACTATACCTACTACATAAAAGATGTACACTACTTTTAAGTACTTGATAAATTGTAAAATAAACACACTGAAGTCTAATTGTTGTTAAAATCTAATTAAACCTCAAAATATGTAAGAAAGACTCAACAAGCTGCGCAAACTTCTATCTATATTTGTATTTTTGTCTAAAGTAATTAAATATTTGGTTTCTATAATTATCTATAATTATCTTAATTAAGTATAGGTAAAATGACAAACCATTTGCCGAAATACATAGTACAACAGTTGAAAAACTCATTATATTTGAACAATTAAGCAGAATGGAAGCAACAGTTTTTACGATTTGTTTGCAGTAAATTGAAATTCTAATTTAATTTCATTTACTGCGTATATAAAATGGTAATAAAAATAATCATTTTGTCTATTTCTTTGTCCACTGTCTTAAAATGTGTGCAAAAATTTTTAAGTACACATATTTTGAAGTAAATTCTATCAATAGTATAATAAATATTTCATAAATTTTACTCCTCCACAAAAATTCCATATAGCTGCACTCAATCTGCATATGATATGCGATTATTCATTCTCTATGAAAATCCTACCAAATTCCTAAACTTGAAATTTTGAGTTTTTTTATATTATTAAGAACGCTTTATTCGAGAGTAATTGAGTGGGAAATTTCTTATTAACAGTTCTTAATGAAAACAAACAAGAGCATTATATTTCTTCAGATCAGCTAAAATATACCCTACAATCTTTGCAAGCTCACATAGTTGCAAATAAATTGTTTAACTCTAGGTGAGCGTTATTTATTTAAAATAGATAGAATAATCAAGTAATTTAAAACACATAAAATGCAAAAATTGTGTTAAGAATTTTAATTGCAATTAATTTCCATGCATTTTATAAAACTTAGTTAAACATTTCCTATTAGTCCCAATAAAACTTAAATAGCTCTTTTGAAATGGTTTTTGAGTTTAATAACCACAAACATGTTTAACTCAAAACTAGTTTTTGCTATGTCAAGCAACAATTGATATACCCTAGAGAAAGGTATGATAAACTTGTCACCAAATGTTAAGTGCATTAAACAAGGCGTGGCTGGCTTTAAAAAGTATAATAAATAATCGGCAAGAGATTTGATTCGGTTTTAGAAAACTATTCTTTTGGTAAAATATGTATTATAGTTAGCAAACTTCATTTTATTTTATTACTCCTTTTTGGTGCTGAATGCATCGAAATGAAAACAATTCTGAGGGTATATATGTTTCGATATGCATCAAATAGAGTTTAAGACTTGAATGTGATACACTTGTATTAAAATTGCTTCAGAAGCTTTGCTGTTTTGGCATAACAATCAGTTTGTAGTTTGCTCTCGGAATACTAAGATGCAACGCCTTAGTACTGGTCCCATGGCACCAAACGAATTCGAGTACGATGATATATTGGAAAAGATCGGTAAAGTCCCCTATTTGATTTAGTATTCAATAATTAAGAGTGTCCAATTTGTATACAGGTTACGGTAAAGCACAATGGATACTACTAATTGTCAGTGGACTCTTAACAATTACCTCTGTGGCTGCTCAACAAGCGATGAGTATTATAATGCTGGCCTCCAGTTGTGAATTTGAGACAACACAAGCTGAAAAGGGCGTTATGATGGCTGCATGTGTGACAGGTAAGTCATATTCTAATTTGCATACTAGGAAATTGCGTTCATATAAATGGATTATAATATTAATCTTCTATTATTTGTTCTTTTCAAGGTATTTTTCTATCAACTTATATATGGGGATATGTCACAGATGTTATTGGGCGTCGTAAAGTATTACTTTATGGCATCTTTATAAGCAATATTCTTCATTTTATTCTGATGTTTGTCACTAACATTTGGATCTTCAATATTATAAACCTATTTTGTGGTATCAGGTGAGTTTTTTTTTATGCTTTACGTATTGATTAAAGTGTTACAATGAATTCTATTGATTTCCCATAAAGTTCATTTATGTATGCAATTCATAAATATTATTTTTATTTTTGTATACTGCCTTTTGTATGCTAACAAGCTTTTAGTATACCCTGTAACCGTAATTGAATATATGAGATAAAAGATATATTAACTATGCATAAAACGCAAATTAGCTATATTATTATACTGTAGAATAAGTTTATTTTGTCTATAATTTAATCTGTAATATATTTTATCATTCATCAATTGCAGTCTTGGCGGTGTATCAGCCTCTCTCTATGCATACTTGAGCGAATTTAATATACCTCGTCATCGGGCAATAGCAATTAATTATTCCACGATGTTCGTCAGTGTGACGGCAATTTATGTGCCAGGTAATTTAAACAAATAAATGTGTTAAGTGCTTTTCTTATCTCATAAGAAGCTTCTCACTGTATGCTGTGTATTTTTAAATGTGCATTATAAATGTTTACATGGCACACTTTTTTTTTTGCATTAGCCCCAAAAATATTGAATTTTATGAAACATTTATCATTATTAACTTTGTTTTTTTTTTTTTTTTTGTAGCTACTGCTTGGTGGGTATTATCTTCTAATTGGTCAGTGAATTTAATTGGAGACTTTATGTTTCGACCATGGCGTTTGATATTACTGCTTACACTATTGCCTGGCCTTATTGGGGGACTAATACTTTTATACTATCCTGAAAGCCCGAAATTTCTACTGTCACAAAATAAGGAAACAGAAGTTATGAACGCAGTTAATTGGATAAGTAAATTTAATCGAGGCTTACCAATTAATCGTGTGCTGAATACAAATGATTTTACACTAAAACCTGAAATACAAAATGAAGAAAATATTCTGGCCAATAGGAGAGGTTGCGGTGTTTTGGTTGACATTGGTCGCGCGACGGTGCCACTATACCATAAGCCCCATGGAGGCAACTTTATTCTATGTAATTTGGCTGTTTTTGGTATGTTTTTCAGGTAAGATTTCAATTTTTTAAATGCATATTTAACATTGATTATATAATATTATAATAATAATATATATCTAATATTTTCTCAGCTCAAATGGCATGCAATTGTGGTTTCCAGAAATTGTAAATCGTACATCAAATGCGGGAAATGCAAATTCTTCACAAACAGTTTGCGATATACTGGACAATTCTTTTATGGAACCAGTAGAAAATGCAACTGTAGCAGAATTGGTATATAAGTATAATTATCATATTTAGCTCTTTTTCATATATATTTTTGTTATATTTTTCAGATGTGCTCCGATCATATATCCACTAAAACATATGTTGATAGCATGATAGTTGGCGTCGCATTTTTAATAGGCTTTTCAATACAAGGATTCCTACTTAATCCAATTGGTCGAAAAAATGTTCTAATGACAGCTCTAGCACTGTCAGCTCTTAGTGGAATATTACTACATTTTGTTTCTAATACAATTGTAGTGCTGATTCTATTTTGCCTTTATATTCTTTTGCCAGGACTCTCAATTTCAATAATGCTAGGTGCTATTGTAGATCTGGTACCAACACATTTAAGGTAAGTAATAATTTAAAATATAAAAATATATTTTCTATAATTTTAAATATTTTTTTAGAGGAAAAGCTGTTAGTTTGTGTATGTCATTGGGACGCTTTGGCATAATTGCAGCTACAAATTTAATTGGCGTAATGCTCCAACCTTACTGTAACTCAACTTTTGCTCTGCTAACGTTTATACTTTTTGGTGAGTATATAAATGAATTTTTTTTTGTTTTGTTAACTTAAAGAATATTTGTATACATTTTGTTTATATTTCTTTCAGTTTGTATCGCACTTGTCTACCGTTTGCCAATCAGAAACTCAACATAATATTCCATAACATAAACCCTCGCATACCATTGTATAAATAAAGTTGTTTAATTTTAATGTTTTAGAAATCAAATTAAAGTCAATATCAGAACTTCAATCAAACATATATATATTTCGTGAATATATGAATAATTTGATATGATTTAATGAAAATTTAATGGTTCGATGCTTTTTAAGGTGAGTTAGTAGCTAAGTACTTTTGCAAGAAAATGAGTTTAGATAGAAAAAGGAACTAGATTTTTAAGAGACTAAAGTATTTGTTTTGCTCATATAGACTCAGAGTTAAATAATTAAGCATGAATTGAAATTTCGACATAGATAGTTCTATCTAATATTAAACGCCGGCAGTATACAATTCATTAATTATTAATACATATTATTAATATATAGAATTTATTTATAGTTAATATGTCGGCAAGTGTTGATTGAATTGAATTATTCTTCGTCTTCGTTTTCTTCATCTTCGGTGTAATTTTCACCGGCAGTGTTATCTAGTTCGACAGCAGAGTCTCCAATGTTCGATGTCAATTCAATAATTGGTTCTTGTGGAGTTTCTTCTACTGGAGTCTCTGGTTCGTCAACAATTGGTTCAGCAATATCTCCACCCTCTTTTTGGATGGATTGCAGCTCCTGAGCCGCAATTTCAGCTTCTTGACGGGCGATTTCAGCCAATTCGGCAGCTTGACGGGCAAGATCACCCTCACGCTCCTCTTCGGCTTGCTTTTCGATTTCCGTCAAGCGGTTCAGCTCTTTTTCCAGCAAACGCTGTTCTTCTTCTAAGCGAGCTTCTTCAGCCAAACGTTCTTCTTCGGCTTTAAGTACAGCTGCCTCTTCGGCAGCACGAGCCTCTTCGGCAACACGAGCCTCTTCGGCTGCCCGTTGTGCGGCTTCTTCGGCCAACCGGGCTTCTTCAGCAAGACGAGCTTCTTCGGCCTGACGAGCCTCAGCAGCTTTTCTTTCCTCTTCAGCTTTGAGTGCAGCAGCTTCTGCAGCAGCACGTGCTTCAGCCTCACGTTTAGCTGCCTCTTCAGCTTGACGAGCTTCCTCGGCAAGACGAGCCTCTTCATTGGCACGATCTTCTGCCGCCTTACGTGCTGCAGCTTCTTCAGCGGCACGGGCTTCATTAGCCAAGCGTGCTTCTTCAGCAAGGCGAGCTTCTTCAGCTGCCTTTTTGGCGGCACTCGCCAAACGGGCTTGTTCTGCTGCAGCAGCTTGTTTAGCGGCCTCCTCACGTTTTTTAGCTTCCTCTAATAGAGCTCTAAAATATATAATAAAATTATCAGAATATATTTCTTAAACTAAATTATATCAGTTAAATATTCTTTAGAATATTGTCAATTTTATTAAAGTTTCTTACTTCTCTTCACGGCGTTTCGCCTCATCAGCACGTTGTGCACGTTTCTTCTCAACATCAACTTCATCCAAAGTCTCTTCATTGACAGTTAATAGACGCTCCTGGCGCAAACGTTGCTTCTCCTTGGATTCCAAATCGCATTCATCCTCAAGAGGCCTGGGGGCTGAGAATTTCCTTGATGGACGATTGGGATCCAAATCGGGATCTAAAAGTCAAAAACTTATTATAATCTATTTAACGGGAATCAAATTATTGATATATTTATTAAGTTTATGAAAAATTACTGATGTGTATATAAATAATCAAATATATGAACATATTGTACACTCCAATTAATATTAACTAAAAAGAACACATTGCGTAGTAATGAAGTGTAGGTGTATCGGCTTTTTAATAAATGATTGATATCTAGAACATTTCGAATATAGTATATATGCTAAAGTACTTACTATTTTTATTGGCAGAGGTTTAGGCCTCATTGGCATCAATAACGGAGACTTGCAGATAAAGAAGACTCCAATAATAGAGTGTATTTAAATGTTGTTAGTGTAGTATAGTATTAATAGTAGTATTAATCTGTTAATCATACATATAGTACATACATATATGCATATCAATTGTTAAATAAACCTAAAGAAATACTGATGCTGTGAAGTTAGTGAGCATATGACAAAGCAAATATTTACAAAACTTATGAACCTTAGGATGTTTTTTATTTTTTTAATTTCTTTATTTAATTTTTCAATCAATTTTGAATAATTGATCGATACTTTTATATCACCGATATTTTTTGAAACAGGCGGGAAAATTTGAAAAATAAACTTTGTACATACAATTTTTATTTATAGTTTTATTTATATATTTACCAGGAAAAATATACAAATTGAAAGTCAATGCAAAAAAAATAAATTAACATGAAAATTAACTCGACTGTGACATTTCTGTCGTTAATTTTAAATTTCATGTTCACCCACACAAGAGCAAATTTCGTTGACAAAGGATTGAATATTCCATTTCTATTTGTGACATTTGTCGGGAAAATGACGAGAGATATAGAGAGATATGTGTATGTACAAACAAGCCTAGTGCGTAAGAGCTTGTATTTTCATATACAAGTACATATATTTAGTATATAATTACAAATGAAATTGTTCTACAAGTGTTTTCTTTACTCTTGAAAATAATGTAGAATGTACATTGTACATGTATATACAAATAATTCAGACACATTCAATCGAACAATCAGAACAAGTTGAAATTGACGTCATTTGTCGTTTTCAAGTCAATAAATCTATTACACATTCCTCTCCCATTCGAATATATCCCTGAAAATATAGGTCAAGGCCATTTGATTTATAAAGCGCTATTTCTATGATTTATAAATCAAATGGCCTTGACCTATATTTTCAGGGATATATTCGAATGGGAGAGGAATGTGTAATAGATTTATTGACTTGAAAACGACAAATGACGTCAATTTCAACTTGTTCTGATTGTTCGATTGAATGTGTCTGAATTATTTGTATATACATGTACAATGTACATTCTACATTATTTTCAAGAGTAAAGAAAACACTTGTAGAACAATTTCATTTGTAATTATATACTAAATATATGTACTTGTATATGAAAATACAAGCTCTTACGCACTAGGCTTGTTTGTACATACACATATCTCTCTATATCTCTCGTCATTTTCCCGACAAATGTCACAAATAGAAATGGAATATTCAATCCTTTGTCAACGAAATTTGCTCTTGTGTGGGTGAACATGAAATTTAAAATTAACGACAGAAATGTCACAGTCGAGTTAATTTTCATGTTAATTTATTTTTTTTGCATTGACTTTCAATTTGTATATTTTTCCTGGTAAATATATAAATAAAACTATAAATAAAAATTGTATGTACAAAGTTTATTTTTCAAATTTTCCCGCCTGTTTCAAAAAATATCGGTGATATAAAAGTATCGATCAATTATTCAAAATTGATTGAAAAATTAAATAAAGAAATTAAAAAAATAAAAAACATCCTAAGGTT
>JBAMBR010003994.1:0-68659 GCA_037044475.1 Zaprionus obscuricornis
ATACATACATATGCATTATACATGTCTGAACATGCATACAAATCATACAATATTTATTTTTATTTGTTTTTTGTTTTTATTTACAGCGCGTGCAAGCAATAATTAATTCAATTTATGTTCACCGGCATGCAATATCATATATTTTATTCACTTTCTTTTAATATTTTGTATACTTTGCTTTATATATTTAGTATTTAAACCTTTTGCAGATCGCGTACTGTTTCGATACACGCGACAAATGAGACTGCAAAAGTGACCAAGAGCAGAGCGCGCGACAAGACTAATTTAAAAGCTCTTTGCCGTCTCCCTTGTTATTGCTGTTGTTATTGTTGTTTTATTGCGTCTGCGTCTGCGTCAACGTTGTTGACTATGCAGTGAAAGCCGCGTGCGCTGTTAACTAACAGAGCGGCAAATCAATTATGTGCAGAGGCGGTCAATAACAGTGAGAGCCGTCATGTATAAAATGTAAACAGAGAGCTAAAGACGCGCTCACACACACACATATACATATATATTACACAGGGCAAACAGAGCAAGTGTGCAAAAATAAATAAAGAACATAGAATTAATAAAAGTTTATTGCAATAAATAATAAGAGAATTGAATTATTATCTTATATCAGGCAGCTTTACAATTGTTATATTTGTATACATAGCTAATTTGTAATGTAAACTGGCTTGCACAAAGAGCGATCAGCAGTGAGCGACATCAAATTGAAAATGTAAACAGAGAGCCGAACCGAGCAGTAGCACAGGGTGCACAGAGCATATAGTCATTGCATACGAAATACCATTTCTCTTAGTGCTGCTGTTGCTTCATTATAAGCCAAACGCTTAGTTTTTATTACTTTTTTAAATGAAACAGTGACGTAATGTAATTAAATTTTATTGTTTTAAAATAATACACAACAGTTATTTAAGCATTTTGTTTTCCCTTTATATATATATATATCTATATTATTATATTTAACTCCTTCATTAAACAAATGTACAGAATTATATAGCTTGAAGCATTTTAAGTAACAATAATAACAAGCCGCGATACACGGACTTGACATAATTCGAATTTATAATTCCTGATTAACAAAATTAAACTTTTGATCATAATTGTGTTTCTTTGAAGTTAAATTGTATACTTTATAGATGTGTCATATTATATAGGGAAATTTTACCCAATTTAACAACGACTACAAAATTTATATCCTAAATAATGATTTTATGATTATGATTTTTTCCGCTAACCCGTCAACAACATTCAATTACTTATCAAATATATGGGAAAAAAAAAATTATTTTTTTGCATAAATTCGACTACCGGAAATTTACCAAAAACTAGATAAAAATAATTTTCATTGCGAGCATACACATATATTATCTCCAATGCACAATTTTGAGTACCGAAACAACAGAGAGAGAGAGAGAGAATGCGACAAAAAAAGAGAGAAAATTTAGAGTATTTCCAGATCAACATGACGAATTTCAGGGAATTGTGACTAAAATGATAAGATAATATTAATGCTATAAATTATGATTGTCTATTTTATATTTTTTTATTATCATTTCACTTACGCGTAGATTCATTTCAATGCGATCTATTTCACCGCCCATGAGATCCACAATATTCTCGCCCTGATCTAATAAAAAGTTTTCAAGCTCATCTACATTACGAAAGCCTCGTACGGTCTGAAAGATATAAAGTATAGATTTATAAATATATGTTATATAGCATGGAATCATTTTTACTTACCGTCAACAACTTGGTCAGATCTTGTTTGTCCAAATATGAACGCGTCAATTCTCGTCCATCAAAGTCCAATTCAGCCTGTAAAACATAATGAAATTATTGTCAATATATAATAAAATAGGATAAGTATAACACAGCTGACCTTATAGCGCACACGGCCATTTCCAATATCAATACCCTTAACATCATAAATAGCACGAATCATCACATCAGCCTCCATAGCAGCATTGATTTTCTCCAATCGATCCAATGATATGGAGACACCAACCAATGCATTTGCATTTGTATAAATGATAAATGAAGCAACAGCTCCAAGTAATGCGCCAATAACAAGTGAACCGGCCGCATCGAATAGCGGTGAGCCCGTATAACTACTTAATCCCATGCAGGATGCAGCAATCATGACACCAGCAACGGCAGCAGCATCTTCACATAGCACAACATTAACACAGGGATCTTTGCCGGAAATAACTATATCAAAGATTATAATCATATATCAATATCATATTTACTATATAGACATCAGTAACATCTTACCATAATCCTTAAAACTCATATTATTTATACGTGCAGAACGCTTCAACTCATTGATGGCCACAACGAGCGTAGCACCTTCAGATACCAATGATCCTGCTAATATACAATAGACCCAAAAGAGATCTGTTATTGGCTGTGGATGTAAAATACCCTCAATGCCATGATAAATGGATAAACCGCTGCCTACACAAAAGATGCCAACACCGGAAATTAAAGACGAAACATAACGCATATTCATATAGCCATAGGGATGATCTGTATCTGGTTTTTGTGATGATTTATATATGCCAAATGCTAAGATCAATTGATTTATCAGATCCGCAAGTGAATGTATAACCTCAGCGAACATGCTATGCGAACCACTATAAATCCAACCGCCAGCTTTAAATAAAAGATTCGCTGCATTGCTAAAAAAAAAAGAAAAATAAAATTAATAATCATAAGCTACGAATATTGTTTACACTTTGTACTTTCACTTACATAGCAATAGCAGTGGCTACAACCTCACCCGACTTTTCTTCAGCTACAGTATCATGCAGACCCTTTGTGCGTGAGCCCATCTCACGTCGATAGTCTCGCAGACGACGCTTCACCGTAAAGACATCTGTTGAATGCAATTTGTTATATTATTCTTATGCTTTAGTATAGAATTTAGATGCACTTACTCTGCTGATACTGTTTACGTTCCACATCACGCTTAAGTCGTTCACGTACAATATTCTCTTTGGAGCCCCAAACTTCTAAAGCTTTGGCCTCAACATCACGTCGCCAATAAACTGTCATGGGCGGCTCCTGTTCGTAGGGTGAACGACGTTTAATCTTCGGTAACTTTTCAAGATCAGCAGCTGTCAACAAGAAATCCGCAATGGCACGTGCTGGTGTCACAAAATTACGTTCCAATGAGATGCGATAATCGAAACGTGGTCGTTTTGATGCTGCTGGTGGTATTATTGTTGCTTCCGTGGATGTTGGTGTTTCTTTAGCTGTTTCTTTAGCTTTAGTTTCGCCAGTTCGTTGTGTTGTACTTGGAACAGTTGATGCTGGGGGTGTACCAGATGGCGTGCAATCCATGCCTGTTGCAGTTGATATTGAGAGTATATTCAGTGGTGGCTCCTTTAGTTTTGTCACTGGCGGTAATTCGGTTTTTTCAAAGACAATTTCATTGATTTTGGAATCCTCAATTGTGGTGGTAATGGAAAGGATTCCTTTTGTTGTTTTTACTTCAAAGTTTTTTGTCATTGTTAGGCCAGTGGCCTCTTGATCTGTATCAGCAATTACTTTTAATTCTGATTTTGTTTCTGCATTTTTTTTCGCATCCGCCTCAGGCAGCAATTTGTCTTTTGATTTGTCCTCCTTATCTTCATCAGTGGAAGGGCTAATGTTACTGCTACTGCTACTGTTGCTGCTGCTGCTACTACTACAACGTAGCCATGACTGGCATGTAAATGGTCCACTTACATGTCCAGTTGCTTCTTTCCCTCCACCCAGGCGACTACGTGCCTGTAATCTTAGTGGAAATGACTCATTGAAGCATTGCATGCCATATGGCCCTTTACCGGTGTGCTGATTAAGTCTCTGTTGTTGCCTCCATTGGCAGATACTTCGCAATAACTGATTTTTGCAGTGCAACAGCTGCACATTGCGCATGAACATCCTCTTACAGGATAATAACAGCAACAACGACAGCAGCTCTAATAAAAAAAACAAAATATACAGATAGATAGTTAATTTATTCATTTTGTTGTTGTTTGATCTTTATTGCATTATTCATGCTTCTACTTACACAGCGCACTGTTTAAAGAGATTTATATCTTTGTTGACGTCTTCCCCTTTTTACAGTTGCGGTTTCACTTTTAGGCGGACTACGTCATGCGAAATACAGAGACATGAATTGTTATTGTTACTAGCTCCTCTGTGTGTGTTTTGCGCTGCTGTTGCTCTCCAGATACCAGTTATGCCTTCTAAGGTAGCCTCTTTAATTCTTTTGCCGGAAAATGTGCACTGAGAATTTAGTAAATATCACAAAATTAGCAAAATTTTGATGGTAAAAGAATGAATTTAAGAGTTGCCCGGCTGCAACTTTTATGCTAGAAACAAAGTGTTTATCGTTATCGATAAATATCAAATGACTAGAGAAATACTAGAGAATGTTGACCAACACTGTTGTATCAGCTGCGCTTAATACTCTGACCATAATTTGCACACTATAAATATAACCGCGCAATGTGCGACTAAAGTTTTTGCTTAATTTTAAAATATTTTTTATAGCATATTCAATTAAAAAGTCAATTTATTTTCAAAGAAAATAGTTAATAAATATATTTATGTATATTTTTATTGCTATTGCTGCAAGCAAAGACTATTAATTATTGGTACAACTTATTTAATAGTTTGTAAGAGTGTTTGTTATTCGCTAATATAAATACCGGCTGTTTTTTTTCTTCCTCTTCTTACTCTTAGTCGCGACCGCCGGGTGTTGTAACATATTTTTTTCCATTCTTTTGAATTTAAGTTTATTTTGATTTACTGAATATACAAAATGTCGCTACTTGTTCAACGTGCTGCTAAACTCATAACGCGTCATGCGTTGCCTTTAGCTGCCACCAACAGATGTCGCTATTCTGTCGATGCAATTCTTGGCGATGGCACTGAGGTGCTTGTCGAACAACTTGAGGGTCAACAAAAAGGCATAACAGTCTTAGGTCTAAATAGACCGGCAGCAAAGAACTCATTCAGTCGTGGTTTGGTCAACACATTTACTGATATCCTGGAGGAGCTTAAACGTGATAATGGGTCTCGTGTAGTTGTGCTGCGCAGTCTCACACCAGGCGTATTTTGTGCAGGGGCAGATTTAAAGGAGAGAAAAGGTAGGGGATGTAGCTCAGTGGTAGAGCGTTCGCTTTGCATGTGAAAGGCCCCGGGTTCAATCCCCGGCATCTCCAGCAAGTTTACTTTTTTTATTTAATTTTTTTTTATTTATTTTTTAATTACTTATTTATTTATTTATTTTTTTTTTTTAAGGCATGACCACTGAAGAAACTAAAGAATTTGTGAACCAGTTGCGCAGTCTACTTATTGGCATTGAACAGTTGCCGATGCCAGTGATAGCAGCACTCGACGGCGTTGCGTTGGGTGGCGGCTTAGAGATGGCTTTGGCCTGTGACATACGCACAGCTGCTTCAAATGCCAAAATGGGTTTAGTAGAGACAAGACTCGCCATTATACCAGGTGCCGGTGGTACTCAGCGTTTACCACGCATACTTTCACCCGCACTGGCCAAAGAACTGATATTTACGGCACGTGTATTGGATGGTAGTGAGGCCAAGAATTTAGGACTTGTCAATCATGTGGTACAGCAGAACGAACAAAAAGATGCTGCCTATCAGCGTGCTCTGAAAATAGCTGAAGAAATCTTACCCAATGGACCAGTTGGTGTACGTATGGCCAAATTGGCCGTTGATAAAGGAATGCAAGTTGATCTGAAGACTGGCTACTCCATTGAGGAAGTATGCTATGATCAAGTAATACCCACTAAGGATCGTCTAGAAGGACTTGCTGCCTTTGCTGAGAAACGTAAACCAGTCTACAAGGGCGAATAGAACCTAGTGTTTTAGACCTTAAAGAATTGCATTTATTAGTTGTTCTATTTTTTTTTTTTTTCGTTAACCTTCGAATTGAATAAAATATTAAAATAACTTTTACTTTTATTGTTCTAAGCAAAAAACAAATAATAAATAAATAAACAAAAGAGATGACAGCGCTCAAATTGTTGCAGCACTGAGTCATGAAAAATGCTAATTGCTATAATTAAATTATTCGCTTAGTTAAGCTGTCACTCGAGATTTACTTTCTCACACAATATATATGCATGTGTATGTATGTGTATGACTCTATGCATATATAGTAAGTAATACTTGTTAAATCGCGTAGCTTTATTCTATACGGAAATGTAAAATTTCTATAGAAAATGTTTTCAATTTGTTGTTAAGAATTTCTGATGATTTCAGCTGCGATTTTATTTTGTACCTTTATTTTTAACATTTGCAAAGTAAATTTTATTTAATGGTGCAAACAATGAGCTTTTGTTTTTTGCTTTGTTTCGACTATGTGAAGAACAAAACAAATAATAAATTTAAAAAAAAAAATAAAAAAATATTTGAAAAAATCTGTGCAAAAATAAAAAAAAAATGGTATTCAATGAAAGGCGTTAACTGATTGTTTAAACACAATTTGATTCGGGACTGTGGTACGTTGCGTGTCAAGGCAAGGAGGAGGCAAGTGTGGTAAGTAGATGCGGTAGCTGAAACACAGACACTTGACACCAACAACAAAAATAATAACAGTCGGTGATGACCCACTTGTCAATGTGTTGACGGTGCCACACCCACATAACGTTATAACGCCTCTTTTGAAGTGGAAAACATTAAACGCCCATTCAATTAACATGCGACATCACATCATATTTAACATCATGCAAGGTCAGTAGCCGTAACTTTCGCAGCACTCAGACTGTATCCGATCGAAGCGGAACGTACAAACACACGTATATATCATATGTATATATAAAATATTATATACATACATATAGTCGACTCAGTGACTCAGTGTCGGAATCAAAATCTAAATCTGTTGTGACAATCTAAAGAGGCAACGACTAATGCCAAGCGCACTTTGCATACTAATCAATTAACTAATTAATTATCTTTAACTAGATACAATACATCAGCAGAAGCAACAGCAACAGCAGCAGTAACAGCAGCGGCTGATGAACTCAAATACTTGAAAACTTGATGTTAAATCCAAATTTGATATGACAAAAAAAAAAAACCGATCCCAAAAACATCATTGCACAGAACAGACTTGAAGGCAGTTCCGGAATCAATTGCGGAAGTTACGCTTTTCGATTATTATTATAAGCATTAATGTTATAAACAATAAAGCACAGCAAATATTACGGATAAAAAAAAAATAAAACAACAGCAACAGCAAAAACAAAACAAGTTTTATGCATTTTAAATAATTTTTCTTGTTGTTTGAAGCGAAATGATGTGTGAGTTTTGTGTCTGTGTTTTATGTCTCTTTGATCGCGTTTTGCATTGCAATGAAGGGAACAAATGACAGATGGCAGATGCAGCACCCTGTATGAGACACGCAATACAAATATATATAATATATAATAATGTAACAGTTTTCCAGGAATTTCATACACACTTTAAAATGAGACATGTTAAGTGTTTGCAATTCGCAATTAATCTGATATTAAAATACTTAAAGCAAGTCACGATTTACGCTGGGATTTTTTTTGTTTTTTTTTTTGTGTGTTTGTGGTTTGAAAATCCCTTAAGATCGTGATATATATATCTAATGGATTATTTATTTTGCATATAATTTATATAATTTTATATATATTTTATTTAATTGTTTTCAATTTATTTAATTTTTTTTTTTCAATTATTTTCTTGGTATAAATTTATATTATACATTTATCTCATGATAGATTTTCTTTACATATTTAAAATGATATAAAAATATGCAAAAATAAATCTATCATATATATTTCTATATATTTAATTTTTTCAAATTTTATTAAATTAATATTTGATTTATTGTTTTTATTCATTTTATTTAATTATATAAATTTATTATATATATCTCATGATAGAGTTATTTTGCATATAATTTATATAATTTTATATATATTTTTATTTAATTGGTTTCCATTTTATTTAATTATTTTTTAATTATTTTTTGTATAAATTTATAAATATATGTATATATCATGACAGCTTTATTATGCATATTTAGAATTATATATATATCTATGTATATGTATATCTATCTATATATATCTATATATCTATATATATCTATGTATTCAATTTTATTTAATTTTTTCAATTTTATTTAATTAATATTTAATTTAATTTTTTCCATTTTATTTAATTATTTTCTTTATATAAATTATTATATGTATCTCATGATATTATTATTTTTCATATTTTTATATTAATTTAAATATATTTAATTTAACTGTTGTCAATTTTCTTTAATTGTTATTAAATTTCTTTGAATAAATTTATAAAAATATATTTATGAATGATAGATTTATTTAACATTTCTATAATTTTATATAATTTAAAAAATAAATATTTATTTAATTTTTGTATTTTAATTTTATTTAATTTATTTTAAAATATTTTCATTGTATGAACTTCCAATGAAGTTTTCTAATATAAAAGAAAAAAATATATATAAATATTTGCTGGAAAATTTATTTTTATATTTTTTAATAATATTTAATATTTTTTTTTATTTAATTTTATAAATTTTTTTAAAATTATTTTCTTAGTATCAATTTCTTTGAAATTTAGTAACATTAAAAAATAATAAATATAAAATGTATATTTAATTAACACAGCACTTAAAAATTGTACGTATGTATGTATGTCTGTATAGGTGCTCTATATGTTCTACAGCAGCAATGTTTTGTTGCTTATTATCTATGTATATGTATCTTTGATTATTGCATTCCATTTGATTCCATTCTGTCTTTTGTTTATTCAAGGCTCAACGTTGCGTATACGTCATGCGTAGTAGCTTCTTGTTTTATTTATTGTCGCTCAGCTTATTTTTTATCTAGTTTTTATTGTTGTTATTGTAGTTGTTGGGCTTGTAGCACAAATTAAAGATACAAGAATCGAATGAATTAACAAGAAATCAATTTCAACGATTGCGTCAAAGAAATTATTTGACAAATGTTCATAAAAAAGAAAAACAGAAAACGAAGAAGAAGACGAATAATCACAGTATTTAATTAAATGTAAATTGAAATGAAAATTGAACTTTAAACTAATTAGCTTGTAAATAAATGTAAAATATATGCATAAATTATAGACAGAGTCAGACACTGAAACTGAGACACACAGACACTGAATGTGCATTAATTTCCACTCATTTGTAGCACAAGTTGAAACTAAAACATTTCAAAATGCGCATCACGTGAAAATTGCATTTCAATTAATGTGTTTCAAAAATTTTCCACTGCCCCACTGAATGGCACAAACACAAACGAAACAAATTGAATAAAACAACAACAACAACAACAGCAACGTTTTTCATATTTTATGGATAGACAACAAAAATCAAGCAATCGAGCAACTGAGACAACAGCAACAACAAAGATAATAATGGACACTCGAAACAAGTTAATCACAAAACTCCATGATCTGACTTAAAGAGACGCCTCAAGGCAACTACTGCTGCAGCAAGAGCAGTAACAGTAACAACAATAACAATGTGCATGCAGCTAAGTAATTGCCATGTTAAAGTACTCTTGATTGTTGCCCGATGCCTTGACAGGGAACCAAGCGTATACACCTCTACTCTACTTCATCTAGCACTGTCTCAGCCGTTAGCAGCCAGCCGCACCGTCACATTGCAATTGCAATTGCAACTGTTTAAGGCGCCTGACAAAATTCTTGAGATACAATTGTTCAATGCACTCCAATTTGAAGTTGCCACTGCATATACTATATACACTAATACATAGACTAGCTAGCTAGCTAGTTAGACAGATACCAGCCAGAGTCTTGCTGCCTTCTGCTACATGCCACGCTTCTACAACACTAGTTTTGCCACGCCTGCAATGTCTTGACGTCTTGTAACCAAATTGAAGAAGTAAATACAAAGAGCTGATGATGACAATGTTGATGTTGTTAATGATGATGATGATGATGATGATGTTACTGGCAGACAATGCGTCTCTTGTGCATACAGGGTGCTTCGCCAGTGCAATTACATTTTAATAACTTAATATATATATGCTATTAACATTTTTATTGCTTTATTTATTATTCTTCAATAAATATTTAATAATTTATTTAGCAAAATTTCTATATTAAAATATACTATATATATATATATATAATATCTGTCAGTTCATTAACTCTACAAAATTTCACAATATTATTAAAAAGAATATAGAAATTTCACACTCTATTTCAATATTATATATATATTATATTATCTGCTTAAATAAAGATAACGTCATAATAATTTTAATGTTTTCCCTTATTGTTTTGTTTTGTTTTATTTCATATTTATTTTTAACGTAGTAATTGTTACTAGGCTTAGATAAGTTAACGTATAATTCATAGTTATAATTTCAATACTATGTTTATGAAAGAAGTCAACAAATATTTCTATATACAAGTAATATAATATAATATATTATCTCGTCTACACGCTTTTATCTTAATGAATTACAGTTACTTATTGTTGTTGTTGTTGTTGTTGCTGGTTGTTGCCTCTATTGCAGTTTGGCACCCTGTGAATGTGATAGACAACGCTGCGTATGAGCAATGGAACATACTGTGACAGACTTGTCTCGCTGAAAATGCCCAAAAACTGAATGATATAGAAAGCACAAACAGACAGACAGACAGACACATACACACACATATAGATATGTGAGAGAGAGGCCGACTTCGCCCCACCTGCGTCACGGTGGCATTTTTTTTTTTTATTATTGTCAGTTGCGCTAATTGCCCGCTCCGATTTGCCCTCTTGTACAAGTATCTCAACATACAGCTACGTCCAGGTGTAAAGCTGTATGCGTATGTGTATTTTATAGTCGCCGTTGTTGCTGCTGCTGCTGCTGTTACTGCTGCTGTCGCCGGCAACCGCAACAAATTCAAGCACAAACATTGGCTTAATATCAGTCACTAAGTGATCGCCAGCGAGTTAACAACATACAAAACAGAAAAACTCTCAAACAAAGCGCAGGGATTTGCGCGCGCGTTCATTTTCTTGACAAAAATTTACAAATTCGCAAACATTTTTTTGTTTTAACTCCCTCGCAATGCTTTATTTTAAATTAGTAACTAATTTGTAAGCTTTAGTAAGATTTAATAAACCGTTAAACAGTTTTAATTAAAAAAAACCACAACAAAAGAAATAAAATAAAAACCCAAAACGCGTTAAAAAACAATAACGTTTAACACCTGTTGACGCGCGCGATTTGTGTGCGGTTTTTTCGTCCAGGCGTTTTGCTGGCGATAATTAACGCTCAAGTGCCAAAAAAAAAAATATTATATATAAATGAAATGAAATTGAATCGTGTCAATGCTGTGAGCTAATAAATTGACTAACGCATCAACAAATAAACCAAAAAATATACAAAAAATATTAAATAAAATAAAATAAAAAATAAAGCAAAACAACAAACAGAAAAAAAAAAACGTTTTGCAAAATACGTTACGGATAGAAAATTATAATTATATTAGCAACAATTGCTTTGTTTATTTTTGCTTCAAGGTAATTACAGAGCGATCAGCCAAAAAAAAATACATAATATAAAAAAAAATATGAAAAATAAAAATAAAACAAAACAAAAAAATTATTACAAATATTTCAAAAGAAAATATTATAATTTAGATAAGATTCTATTTTTTAAATTGGCGTGCAGTGAATACTTATTAGCAATAGTAAAAATTTACATTTTATAATAATTACAGTTACAGTATGTAATTATAATAAAAAAAAAATAAAACAAAAGTCCCGCTAAATTGCATTATCATATTGTTTAGAAACTTTCTTAGTCTATATATATATATATATACGATATGATATATAAATATATATATATATATAGATGTCACTGGCCTCTGTTTATGAACGAAATCTGTAGACAAACTTTACTTCAAATTGCTTTCAGATAAGAGGCGACAAACTTGATTTGCTTGAATTGTAAACGATTATTGTCTTAGTTTTTTTTTTTCATTATCTGTCAGCTACTTGTGCTTAGCATTAATATGGCCTACTCTATAGGCTACAATAAACCTAAATATTCCTTTATTACACACACACACTCTCTCTCTCTCTCAGTCACAATTACACACTTATGTAATATCTGGGCAAGGCTATCTCATTATTATTGATAAGCAGACGGGCCTCATTATAAATATGATATGCAATTTTGCCTTTTGCTTTTAGTTTTTTTTTTGTCCGATTTTTCAATGTGCAAGTTCAATATAATGACGTTCCCATTGCATCGCCTGTTGCTTCATTAATTATGCGACGCATGTTGAGCTTTTTTGCATATTGAAAGTGAACATCCAAGTTAAACTTCTCCTACTCTGCTCTCCTCCCGCCCCGCCCAACGTTCCCTTTACATTTTGAATGCCAGCGCAAAAATTGATGAATTGCATTAATGACACAAACTTATTGACGAACGCAGCACGTGAATTGTCTCGTATCGTGAATCGAACGAGAAGTAAAAAAAGCAAAAACAAAAAAAATGAAAAAACAAGAAATGAGAAAAAGCTGTTTTTACTTAATTTGTCTTTAATGCAATGCATTGACCCAAAATTGTGATGCTCGCACAGATCCTAATTGAAATTCATTTAACAATTAACATTTAACGGTACCTCAGATACATATACATATATATATATATATATATATATTCACAAGACGCATATATGTACCTTTCAATTATTATGATGCCTATAAGGTTTATGGGGCGTTGCACAAGATCTCGTTATGCATTGGCCAGCTTGAACAACTTGGAAGGATGATGGGATGATGTGATGAGAGGCTGATGATATCTGGAACGTCATCGTTCCCACAATTATGAATCAAGTGAAAAAATGGGCTGGTATTTTAATGAACATTGTTTATATAAGCAGAAAAAAAAGAGAGAGCGACAAAGAAAGAGAGAGAGAGAGGGGGATATGTAGAGAACGACTAGTGCATTGTAATATATCCAGAATTAAGTTTTCTTTTCTTTGTGTATGATTTTGTCACTTTAAACGACATTCATTAGTTGAGTCATTAACAACGCATTGCATTACGCATTATCAAATTAAAAGTAAAGAAAACAAAACTTTAGTCAAATTATTTATATATAAACAATTCAATATATAAATTGAGAATACATTAAGAATGCTTTAACAATGACTTAACAATACATTACTAATGGATAAACAATACACATGTAGGACATTACAGATATTAATGTCATTGCAATTGTTTAGAAATGCATAAACAATATATTAACAATGCATTAACAATACATTACTAATGCATTAACAATATATCACGTGAATGACCTTAAAGCTATTGTGATTGCAATTACTTAAAAATTCATAAACAATATATTAACAATGCATTATTATTGCATTAATAATGTATCACAAATATGACTTTAATGATATTAATGTCACTTCAATTACTTCGAAACGCATAAACAATATATTAACAATGGATTATTAATGCATTAATAATGTATTAACAATGTATCACATGTATGACCTGAAAGATATTAATGTCATTGAAATTACTTAATAATATATTAATTAACATATATTAACAATATGTAAACAATGCATTGTTAATGCATTAACAATGTATCACAAGTATTAACTTAAAGATATTAATGTAATTGCAATTACTTAACAATGCATAAACAATATGTAAACAATGTATTATTAATGCATTAACAATGTATCACATGTATGACCTTAATGATATTTATGTCATTGCAATTTCTTCAAATTTAACACTATTTAAATATCTCGTAGCACTTAATTAACAATACATTAGTTGCGTATCCTGTTGTCTGGTTAACAAAGTTATTAGCCAAATTTAAGTCAAAGATGTCAAACGTTAGTTTAGCATAATCATAAACTAGTGACGCACATCGTACAAATATTAATTAAATTATATGCCCAATCGAGCAATCAAGCGCTAATGAGCATAAATAATACATACGTCGAACTATTTGGTCATATATCTATACTATATATGCATGTATATATAGTATATATATTATATCTGGACATTGATATGACACCAAAAACTAATCAAATGCCCGTTATGATTCACAACCCTGTCGTGCGCGTGATGTCGTATAAATCCACAACGGTAATAATAATCGCAGGCTGTCGACAAAACTAAGTAAAATACAATAGTAACAACAATAACAACTTGCATAGCTTGTCATGATTTCATAAATTACGATCCATTGGGTTACTCTATAAAAAAAAAAATAAAAAAAAAATTGAACAGATTGTAAAGATATTACCATCGAGTGGTACCGGTAAACAAAGTAAATATTGCTAGACATTGTTGAGTAAACAAAAATTCATTTTTATAGATACATTAAAGTTTCATATTGTCTTTTACAACTTTATCATAAAAATATCGTAAAATGTGTCAATGTCATCCCTTGCACTATTTAGTACATCTATATAATATTATTTTATTTTATATTATATTATATATATATATATATATAAATAATCTTATCAATTGTTAGAATAACACTTGTTGCAATTTCTTAATCGTATTTCATGACTTCAATATTATTTTAGTACAATTAAAAGTTCAATTATTATAGAATAGATTTTTAATTTCATTTTCATTCTTATCATAATTCATTTCTCTAAGCAGCAACATTAAATTTAATATGTCTTTAATCCTTAATGTCAAGATCTCTTTGTCAATATCTATATTGTCTTCTATCATTGTGTCCCTAAATCAGTTTTACAAGCTGTGTAGATGGGGGGAGTGAGTTGGCCTGTTGGCAGCTCGTCAGTTAGAAAACGCTTATCGCACTTATCAGTTATCGGTTGAGTGTTATAATTGATTTTAAAGGTAGCTTTCGAGTATTGCCAAATGCTGTAGGTTTTGTTTCTGTTTCGAATTCTGCTGCTGCTGTTGCTGCTCGTGCTTTATTAATTACTTGACGCTGCTGCAGCTTTTGCCTTTAGCCCACTAAGCAATACGTCTTATCATTTTGGACACTTTCATTGTATGTTTTACCTTGTTGATTTTGGGCCCATTCCCTGCATTGGCGCCGTCCATTATTTCAGTTACTTCTGAGCCGAAGGCGCGTAAGGTTCTATTTGAAAGTTAACTGCTCCTTCTTTTTGTTTTCAAGTGTTTGGCTACAAAGTAAGTTGAAAGTATTTACTTATCATAAAGCGTAAGTAAAGAGCTTAATAAATAAACAAAATCTCAAGTGTAACACAACTTTATAGTTACAAAAAAAAAAGTAGAAAAAATGGAAAAAGATGGAAAAAAATAATAATTTTGTAATATTATGAAATCTTTAAAAGCGAATTTTTTATATTAAGAAAATATAAAAAGCATAATATTTTGTAATATTGATTGCAATTTCTAACACATTTCTACAATTTCAAGCTTCATTTGTATTATTTTTTATTAATTATCTTCACTTCCATAATCTCTATAAAATAATAAAAATTACATGATTTCCCTATGAAACGTGTAAAATTATATTTGAAATATATATTTATTATTTGACATGTTGTTCTTGTAGGATTTGATATGAAAAAGACAACAAAAAAAAAATATATAAAATTTATTTAAATAGTTTTAGTATTTTTGATAATTTTTCAATAGTTTGTCGACCTTTTCAATTATTTTGGTCAATAATTACGGCTTATGTCTTTGATGATCGTTAATTTGTGAAAAGAATATAAAATCGAGTCATAGAAGTATTATAATGTTCTATAATAATAAAAATTTGTTTGTTTGTTCTTCACTTTCAATTTCAAGGCAAAAAAAAAAAAAAAACCAGAATATAAACATTTTAATTATTTCCGGCATTAGGACCTTGTATAATCTTTATGAACTTAGTTTAAAAAATATATTGCCACGTGCTACATAGCTAAGTATGGTAAAGGAATCTAATCAAAATGACCATATAAAATAAGTGTGGACATACCAGAAGAACTAGTATGAAAACGGCCTCTGTACCACTTCTGGGAAGCCATAAATAATATTCGTACTTTCCAAGCGATTAGCTAACTAATCAAATTGCAGATGACGTGAACATGGAATAATCATATGTATATAGAGTATATATATTTGTTTTTTTTTTTTTTTTTTTAATTTGGTCGACATGTTATTGTTATATGACCATGAAACATTTTATGCACTCGATATGGCCAGACATTTTATATTAGGGGCTAGTGAATAATTTTTTTCAATGAGTCTTTATGATCTTTCATATATATCGGAATTATAATCATATGGTATAAAATTTATGAATGCCCTGGCAGCAATAAGGGATCATAATTGAAACTGGACGATACTAAGAGGCGTATTAAAAAATATATCAAAAGATAACGATCGCGTATCAAAAAGGGGAAAACTGTCCCGACACCTCAACAACATTATTATATACATACGTAAAGCTTGTACTTCAACTTAAAGTGTGATAAGATATGAATTGGCATGCGCCTGGTCAAACTCTTGAAACGAATGTGTTAGCCATTGTTAGCCATCTCTTTCTTTTTCAAGTCTATTAAGTACATATTGAGTTTACATTCATAAGTTCGTAATACCCAAAGTCTAACAAAACAACTAATACTAAACCCTCCCCGTTTTGCTTCTCTATCATTAGATGACAGATAATAAAGCTTATACGCCGGACTCGGAAACGGTGGAAACTATAAATGCGGATCCTCCATCTTATACCAAGGCCGTTGTTCCACTCAACGATTTCAATTCCAAGTGAGTTTAAAAAAGAAAGTAAACATTACTAAGAGTTACTAATCTTACAACTAATCCTTTGATGTAGAGCCAATTTAACGGAAAAGGATCAATTGGATGAGGAATCGGAGTATAGTCCTTTCGATAATCGTGATCCCAATGGCGCCAGTGCTGGCGGTGCCTTGGCACATTTACTCAAGAGTTCTTTGGGAACGGGTATCCTGGCCATGCCTATGGCTTTTCATAATGCTGGTCTAGTCTTTGGTTCTGTTATGACACTGGTTGTCGGCTTCCTTTGCACACATTGTGTACACATTTTGGTAAGTATTGTCTGCGACTGGGAATTAAAAGGGTGAATTACTTGGAATTTACTCTCCCTACAATGAAACGTGTACAAAAACGTGAAAGTACTGAAAGATTTTGATAAGGTTTCACTTGTATATGAAAGTCTATTAGCAACTAAAGACAGTCTAAAGTTTTTTTTGTTTTTTTTTTTTTTTAATTTGTGGTCGACTATTTCACAGACACCATAAAAATAAACACAGGTAGTTATAAATATTTTTAGTTTCGGGAAATCTTTGAAACAAACATATGAAACACTTAAAACTTTTTTGATTTATGATTTCGTATAATCGTCAAGTCATTCAACGGATCAATGGCAAAATGTGCAAGTTGTTTAATACATATGCTGATATCTATCTATTATATGTATGGTATATATATATACATATATAGTATGTTATCTGTAGAGTAGAGTAAGTCTCTTAGACTGCGTTAATATTTTGCCGGTCAGACTGTTTACCAATTCAAAAATCGATTGCTGTAATCAAAATCATTGATGATAATCGTTGCCATGGCTGCAATATTATATATTTAATCACACTTGAACTACATATATAAAACTACTTCAGATTCTCAGAAATAGGGTAACGAGCAACGTGCAAAATTTTGTAAATTGTTTATCTTTGCAAACTGAGTTATTCAATGAGACAATGCTTTCAAAGTGTCGACATAAAATACAGATAATAAAATTTAAAAGCTCGTCATAAGTTGCGAAAATTTATTATTTCACTTCTTAAATTTTATTGCAATTTATAACTGTATATTTCATTTATATTTATTGCAGCTTGTAAATTTTATACAATTTTTTTTTTTTTTTTAATTATTATTATTATTATTTATTTGTCTATTTTTGTTTTTAGGTAAAAACTTCGCATAACATTTGTCGTGATGCGAAAGTTCCGTGCCTTGGATTTGCGGAAACAGCGGAAAAGGTTTTCGAGTATGGACCTAAAGGCATTAGACGTTATTCCAATTTCGCAAAGTAAGTTCATACATAAGGCAAAAATCAGCCGATTTCAGTGTAATTAGATATATTTGCGATATACGCATGACAAACAATATTTTTTATGACCTTTAAAAATTGAATTGATAAAAAAGAAAAGAAACATCAAAAAATATTACAAAAGTATTGGAAATTTGTTAATTCTTTTAAATTAAAGCTTATAATCACATTAATTTTTTCATATTTGATTAGATAAGTGATATGAATGAAGAAGAAGAAGCAGAATATGAGAATTTTGGAAGCATTCCTTCCTGTTCTAATCTTTAAGAAAATATGCAATGAGAACAGAAAGAAAAAAAACAAAAATTCAAAGTTCATTTCTATGGCAACAATAAAATCTATAAAAATGAAACAACAATGAAAATAAATAATTTTCTATCTTAAATGATAAATGAATTTATCAATTTAATGATGATATATATTCTTAAATATTTTATAATCTATGGATTAGAATACTTTTATTCATAATCTTATACTTTTACGATATCATGCAAGCTTATAAATTCTAATTACTATTATATCTAATGATAATTAAAATTTTTTTTATTATTCACTTTCACACACACATACACATTGATAATATTTGATGACCCCCCCAATGAAAGTGAATATCAAATATATATTTCTTTATCTGTACCTTATCATATTGTAGCATAGAAATTTATGTAGTCACAATCTTTTAATACTGTTTTTCCTTTCAAATTTTTTGCAATTTGCAAAATTGTTAATCAATTTTATTTTATTTTATTTTTTTTTTTTTATCAATATAATGACACTAAATAGTAATGTTCCATTCTAATCTTTTAGATTCGATTAGACTTTAATTATAAATAATGATAGTAGCTTATCTTATATTAGTTCAAATTTAATAATTTAGTATATATATATACTTAATATTGCCCATTAATCTCACATTTAATTTACATTCTTATTATTAATGAGTATTTCATAATTATTTATTATTCGTTTATCTAATTTCTATTCCAATTTCCAGACAATTTGTTGACATCAGTTTGATGGCAACATATTATGCCGCTGCCTGTGTCTATATAGTCTTTATAGCAACTTCATTCCATGATGTGATCAATTATGATCTTGGCATTAAATGGGATGTACGCATCTATATTGCTCTAACTTTGATTCCTTGCCTATTAATTGGACAGATTAGAGAATTGAAATGGTTGGTTCCATTTTCATTGATGGCAAACGTTTTCATTGTGGTCACTTTTGGCATTACATTGTACTTCATGTTCGATGAAGACTTGGATTATTCGAAACCATTGATTGCTCCAGCTGAAAATATTCCTCTATTCTTTGCGACTGTCATCTTCGCCATGGAAGGCATCGGTGTAGTTATGCCCGTTGAGAATTCAATGAGAAAACCACAACAGTTCCTGGGTTGTCCCGGTGTACTTAATACAGCTATGATTACTGTGGTTGTCCTGTATGCAGTTATAGGATTCTTTGGCTATGTAAGAAAAATTAAATTTAGATTATTAAATCAATTTTATACTTAACATTACTATACTTACAGGTGAGATTCGGAGAGACTGTCCGTGGTAGCATTACGCTTAATCTTCCTGATGGTGATTGGGCTGGAGATACCGCTAAATTGTTAATGGCTGTGGCTATTCTTTTTACCTATGGACTGCAGTTCTATGTGTAAGTTAAAAGCAAAGATGTCTTCTGAAAGAAATTTTATTAATTTATAATTTATTTTATATAGACCTAATGAAGTATTATGGCGCAAGATTCAACACAAATTCAGTCCGGAGAAACATAACATGGTACAAATCTTGTTGCGTACTGGTATCATCCTGGTTAGTGGCGGTATTGCTGCTGGTATTCCAAATCTAGAACCCTTCATCAGTTTGGTTGGTGCTGTCTTCTTCTCGCTTTTGGGTATCTTTGTGCCCAGTTTTGTGGAAACTGTTTACCTCTGGCCCAACAATCTTGGTTGGTGCAAATGGAAATTGATTAAGAACATACTTTTGGGTATATTCTCGATATTAGCTCTAATTGCTGGTGCTGCTGCCAGTATTGGTGAGATGATAAACCCAGCGGAGGAACATGAATGAAGTAAAAGGTTAATAACCTTACATAATGCCACGACACTTAACTAGTATTAATTGAGATGCAGGTGCTCCCTCACCCCTAAGGAGAGCGAGAGAGAGAGAGAGAGAGAGAGTAAGAAAGAACGATAAAGTGCATATCCCGAAAATAGACGAAGAAGTAGAATTAGAAGTAGAAGAAGAAGGCCATGTTGAACATGGTCAAGCAGCTGCCGGAGAACTGCTTCAAATAAGATGATATTAATTCTTAAGCTTTAACACCGATCATGCACATATATGTTTGTCTTATGTGTGCTTAGTTAGTACCTGTATCTGTATTTGTATTTGTATTCATATCTATATATATGTGTATATTTATATTTACTTGTATTTGTACATGTGTGTTATTTTTATAACTTAAACGCAATTCATAGAATTTATAATGCTATACATTAAGATTGAAAAAGAGACACCTTCTTTTGTACTCGTTGACAATAAAACAAAAATGTTACAGAAATAAAAAAAATAATAATTCTAATAAAATATTTCTTAATTTATTTATTACAAAAAAATTTTACAGAAAAAAATTAATTCTTATTAAATATTTCTTAATTTATTTAGTTAATCACTTCAAAATTAGCACACACAAACTGTTTGGCTGGCACTGCCAGCCTAGCTCCTCACCGTACCACCCGGTGAAGGCAACTGAAGCCCAGCTTCAGCGTACACCAATATTTATAGTGCCAGAGCGCACCAAATACTTTCTTTCAATCGTGAACGAAAAGTCTATCGCGAACATACACACGTGCAATGAGTACACATTGAATGCCCGAAGACAATGCACTCTCCCTCTTGGCATTTCTGCATAGCAGCTGTGCTTCTTCTTTCAATCGTGAGCGAAACGTATAACGCGACGTACACACATGCTTGAAATCATCTCTTCCCCTCTATTCAGCCGAGCTTGTTCTACTTAATTCACTCACTCTGCATTAAGTCAGCTCCAGTAGTTTTGCTCTTGTTCTTTGACTCATGAGCGCAGCTTCTGCCACGCACATACACATACTCATGCATGAGCACAGCTTGAATACTTGAGCTTGCTCTCATCCAGCTCTAATTTATATTTGAGCTATGCTTCTGCTTTTAATCGTGAAAATGAGTGCACGCTTTAGAACTTGCTCTCACCTCTTCGCTCACTCTGCGTTATATTAGCTGCAGCAAGAAGAGCTGCGCTTCTTCGCATTTAGCGTGCATATACACACTCACACATTGAGCTCAGTTAGCGCTCTACATTAGAACTGAGAGAAAAATTGAATGGATTGCCCGATGCACAAAGTTATATATATTTGATATTATAAATATAAATAATAAGAATTTTAAATATATACTTTTCGACTTGTTATAGCATTATTTTTCATACAAATACAAATACACATAATAATTTGAGAAACTTATGTACTTAGAAAATAGAATTAAATGGAATAGAATACAGCGGCGCGCAAGTAAAATACAAATAATAATTATATTAGAAAATGTATGTAAAAATAATTGAATTATAGAATTCTGTATATTGATTGATTGGCCAGTGCAAAATTGTCTGTAGTATAAACTAAGAATTACAAATAGTTGCTTATTTAAATCAGAGTGTATGGGAGTATAAGCATGTTTCTGTCTATGAATGATGGAGGGGGAGGAGGAGTGATCTGTCTGTCTGTCTGTTTGTTGTTTAGCTACCAAAAAACTAATGTCGAGGAGTGCTGATGAGCTTGCTGCTGAATCTCATATTTAAGACAGTTAAGTATAATCATTAATATTATTACAAATATATTAATATATATGGATTATATAATTATTATCATTATCATTTCCATGCGTTGTTTACTTCTTCTTCTTTTTAGCATTTGAAATTGTTGCAACAACTTCATTTTTACGTTTCTGATTTGCTTTCGGCTGTGGTGGCGGTGCTGGTGTATTAGTGCTACTGCTGCTACCCGGTGTCTTCGGTGTTTTCTTTTTCTTCTCGGCACGTTCCTTCTCCTCGAGCTCAAGATTCTCACGTTCAATTAATGTGATGAGTGTATTGCAACGTCGCTGCAATTCAAGCGCTGTACGTGATTTTATAAACCAATCGAAGCGGAAATGTGTCGATGCACTGCATCCCCCATTGAATGGAAGAAAAAATATAAATAGAATTAATATATGAAATACATTAAATATGATTTCTGGCTGACTTACCGTATTGCTGCACGCAATTCCTCGTAGACATTCTCCTTGTCAAAGCCCAATTTATGCAGCATGCAGACTAGGAAACGATCCTCAATTTCCGTATAGTTTTTACCCTTATTGCTGCCATATTGCAGACGCAGCTGATGGAAAGGTGCACGATAGCGTGACATCTGTAAAATAATATCGGATATATAATAAGTCAGTAATCAATAATTAATATAATATAATATTATTTACCTTCTGATCCAACGCTTTTTTAATGGACAAACGTCTCTGTATTTTACCCTCGCCACGTTCTATTTGTCCCATGATACGCTCAATATCCTGCAATTCAGTGCAACGCTCCCAGAATACAGCATTATATTCGATAACCTCTTCGGGTGTTTTACCCTCCACATCCTTGGCAATGTTCTCGATATCATCACGTCCATATTTCTCATTAGCTTTGATAAATTGATTAAAATCACGTTTTGTCCATGCGGTAAAACCTTGCGATAACAATGATTCCTTCTCTAGCAATTCATCATCAGAAAGTGGTTCGGCTTCATCAATTTTACGTTGTTCCTCACGCTGCACTTTGCTAGCTTCAGAGCCAAGTTCACTATTCTTCGGCACCTTGTAGCCAACAGTTTTACGGAAATAGTAAATCTCCTGATCGAGCAGCTCAAACAGACGTGGTGGAAAGAATTGAAAGTCCTGCACAATCGGTTGCTTTGGCGGACGTGGTGCTTTTGGTGCCTTTGGCTCAGACACTCGCAATGCTTCACGGAAATATGCGTCCACAGCATAATTAGCTTTACGTTCACGTTTCGGTGGCTCAATCCAAGTGCCAAGTGTATTCAATTTTTGCTTTTCACGCCAATCTTCACCCTCAAATTGATATACGGATGTGGTGCCTGGCTCATTGTTGGTGTCCATGGTAAACGTACGCAATGAACTTTCACCCAAACTATCTAATGTAGCCTTCTGTTCGGCTGTCTTTGCCTCACCACGTTCCAATATAACATCAATATCTTCATCAGTTAGATCCGTATCCTTGGAGTTAAATACTTGATTGGCGCCAAAGCGAATAATGTTAAGCATTTCATCCTTGTTGAGCTGTGCACGATTATCCACCAGTCGTCCGCCTTGGATAACCATTTTATCCAATCTTAACTTGACTTCAGCACGCTCCACAATCTTCTCTTCAACGGTACTTTCGGTAATCAAACGGAATACACGTACTTGTTTCTTTTGACCAATACGATGAGCACGATCCATAGCTTGTAAATCCATTTGAGGATTCCAATCGGAATCATAGATAATAACAACATCAGCTGTAGCCAAATTGATACCCAAGCCACCGGCACGTGTTGACAACATGAAGACAAACTTGGTACTGTTCTCGGCATTATATTCCTGTATCTGTCGATTACGATCCTCATGCGGTGTGTTGCCATCCAATCGGCAATAGTTGTAATTACGCCAATGACAATAATCCTCGAGAATGTCTAACATGCGCGTCATTTGCGAAAAGAGCAATACACGTGATCCTTGCTCCTGTAGCTTTGGCAATAATTTATCAAGAATTGCCATTTTACCGGAATTTGAAACAAGATGCATATCTGTGGTATATGGTGGTCCGGGTTCAGCACCATCGAATAGATAAGGATGATTGGTACATTTACGCAATTGCATAAGAATGTTTTGTAGACGCATCTTCTCCAATTTACCAGCGCCATTAACAACATCTATATCTTTAAGCAAGACTTTTGTATACCAATCGCGTTGCATCTTGGAGAGGCCTACAAAGATTTTCAATTCCTTTTTGGGTTTAAGACGTTTCTCTACCTCCGATTTGAGACGACGCAATAGGAAAGGTTTCAATACGGCGTGCAGACGTGTAACAAGCGCATTATCACCTAAACAAGTATTTGTATTGAACCATTCATCGAAATCCTCTGCAGAATTGAAGACATCCGGCAATAGGAAATTGAGTAGAGCCCAAAGTTCATGTAGATTATTTTGTAGAGGTGTACCAGTAATCAATAAGCGATTTGCTGCTTTAAATTCACGTAAAATTTCGGATAATTTCGATTTTTCATTTTTAATACGATGCGCCTCATCGATGACCATATAACGCCAGTTGAACTTCTTAAATACAGACTTTTCACGTATGCACATCTCATAAGATGTGACACAAACATCCCATTCACCTGGCAAGAGTACATCTCTAATGAATGTTGTACGTGCATCCTGATCACCAATGAGACACACAGCACGAAGTGATGGACACCAATTTTTGAACTCATTTACCCAATTTTGAAGTGTTGATTTTGGAACAATAACGATATGAGGACCAGCTTGATTTCTATAGAAGAGATTCAAGTTAAGGAGATGAATAAATATAAAGAGAGTCTTAAAGAAACTTACTTGAAATGTTTAAGATAACCAAGCAAAGAAATAGTCTGCAATGTTTTACCGAGACCCATTTCATCAGCCAATATTCCATTGATTCCATTTTCATATAGAGAAATCATCCAGTTAAGGCCACGAATCTGATAATCTCGCATCTCTCCACCTTTTATATATGCTGGTGATGAATCAAAGCGAAATATTTCCTTGGTGGTGGAATCTTCAGCCAAAAGCTCCTCGTCTTCTTCCTGTTCGGTTTTACGATGTCGATGGCTACAAAAATTTACAAATTATAAATAATAATAAGTAATATATTAATAATAATTATTAATAAACTCACTCGGCGACATCTTTATCTTTGTCTTTGTCCTTGTTCTTTTTGGGACGTCCTTTCGGTTTTGTTGGACTCTTTGTGCTATTTGTCATGAAGTGTGTAAAAATTTCAGTTTGCTTCAACAGAAAATCAAATCGTCTACTGCGATCAGCTTCGATTTTATTATCGAATTCTGCTTCCTTTTCACCAGACGAACTGGTTGCCGCCTCCGAGGTTGTCTCATTCTGTAAAATATTAAATTGCTTTTAAGTAAATGAAAACTTTACGAAAAAAAATGAAATAAAATAAAAGCATAAGCTCAAGCGTCTGTAGCGACGTCTGCAGCAGCATGCGGCGTCTGCTTTGCTTTGAGGCTTAACATTTGTGAAGAAAATTTTTTTGCTATGTTAAAAATGAAAGCGCACCGAGTTCTCCTCATTGGCTTCCACTGTAGCTTCGGCTTTCGACATGTTTTCAATGTCGTACAATTGTTTTTAAATATATATTTATTTATTTGTTATTTTATTATAAATCAATTGAATTTTCCGATACAATTATTCGCAGAGTAGCGAGAGCGTTGCGCGTATTTTGCAAATGTATATGTATGTGTGTGAGCGTCAGCGGGAAATGGTGGCGTTTACGGGGTTGCGTTGACTTCGATAAATATCGATAGAACTTACCATTTTGAGTCGATTTGCTTTATACAACACTTTTTTCATATGTAAACAATATTTATTAAGCGCGAATTATTAGCAAATAATTAAAACGTAAACTTATAAATGATTATAAACTTTATTAGGTTCAAATATAGATATAATTAATACAAATTAAATATGATATGACAGTTTACTGTTCTTTACGAATGTTTAAGTCTCTTTCCGATTCAGAAATGAGTAGAAATTAATGAAAAATTGTATGAAATAAAAGTCTACTTACATGAAACGAAAATAATAAATATTTAAACGAAGAAAAAAAAAACGTCACTGATTCTGATTTTAACAAACAAAAAAAAACTCGTTCACGTCATTTACAAAGTTCTAAGATAGCATCAATTTCCTCATCTGTTATATCGGTATCCTTGGAGTTGAAAACTTGATTAGCGCTAAAGCGAATCATGTTTAACAATTCGTTCTTCTTTGGCAGAGCGGTAATGTCGTCTATCAAACGTCCTCCCTCGATAACCAATTCATCAAGTTTCAATTTAACCTCAGCACGCTCCACAATCTTTTCCTCTACGGTTCCTTTCGTGATCAAACGGAATACACGAACTTGTTTCTTTTGACCAATACGATGAGCACGATCCATAGCTTGTAAATCCATTTGAGGATTCCAATCGGAATCATAGATAATGACAACATCGGCTGTAGCCAAATTGATACCCAAGCCACCGGCACGTGTTGATAATAAAAATATGAATTTTTTACTTCTTTTGGCATTATACGCCTTAATTTGTTGATCACGTGCTTCGTGTTCCGTTTTTCCATCCAGCCGACAGTAATCGTATTTACGCCATTCACAATAATCCTCAAGGATGTCCAGCACTTGAGTCATTTGTGAGAAGATCAAAATACGCGATCCTTGTGCCTTTAGCTTTGGCAATAACTTGTCCAGCAATGTCATTTTTCCCGAATTCGTAACCAGATGCATAGCTGTTGTATATGGTGGCCCAGGCTCAGAGCCAGAAAAAAGATATGGATGATTTGTACATTTACGCAACTGCATAAGAATATTTTGCAAACGTATCTTTGTTAACTTGCCATTGCCATTCAATACGTCAATATCTCTTTGCAAGATTTTGGCATACCAATCGCGTTGCATCTGTGATAGACCAACAAAGATTTTCAATTCCTTCTTTGGCTTGAGACCTTTCTCCACATCCGACTTGAGACGACGCAATAGGAAAGGTTTCAATACGCCATGCAGACGTGTCACAAGCGCATTATCGTCCAGACAATCATTTGTATTGAACCATTCATCGAAATCCTCTGCAGAATTGAAAACATCCGGCAATAGAAAGTTAAGTAGCACCCATAGTTCATGTAGATTATTCTGTAGTGGCGTGCCAGTAATTAATAAGCGATTTGCTGATTTAAATTCACGTACTGTCTGTGATAATTTTGTTTTTTCATTCTTTATACGATGCGCTTCATCGATGACTATATAATGCCAGTTGAACTTCTTGAAAACAAGTTTCTCAAGCAAGCACATCTCATATGAAGTGACACAGACATCCCATTTATCATATAATAAACATCCTTTTATATGGGACTTGCGGGTAGCTTTTTCACCAATTAGACAAGTGACACGCAGAGATGGACACCAACGATTTAGCTCATTGATCCAATTTTGTATTGTTGATTTGGGAACAATAATAATATATGGTCCAGCATGATTTCTATAGAGCAATAAGATCAGTTTATAGCGATCAGTATAGAAAAAGTTATCTATAACTTACTTAATATTCTTTAGATAACCCAAAAAGGCAATAGTTTGCAATGTTTTACCCAAACCCATTTCATCGGCTAAAATGCCATTAATTCCATTCTCATAAAGAAAAATCATCCAGTTAAGGCCTTTAATTTGATAATCACGCATTTCACCTTTAATATATTGAGGTGAAACTTCAAAACGAAATAAATTCTCAGTAATAGAATCATGATTATGATGGATCATTTCACCACTTTCACTGTAAAAAAAAAACAAGAATTAAACTGAAAGATTTGCAAAATAATTAAAACTTACTTGGGCTTTATGGTATTTCGCATAAAATGTGAATAAATATCGATTTGTTTTAGCAGATCATCAAAACGTTGCTGACGATCGGTTTTTACCTCATTTTGGCTTACAACTGAAATCTTTGCCAGCGACGGTGTAATCTGATTCTGTAAAACAAAAAGCACAGATGCACACACACAAACACATATACATACACATACACACAGGCACCCACACATGCATTTATATATATGCTTACTGTAAATTTACAGTTAATTTGTGCAACAAAAAGAAGAAATGTCACTGCACTAATGCCTACCGAATTCTCATCAGTTTCCATTTCCTCCTCCATTTCGACTTTGATTTAAATTATGAATAATATATTTTTCAAAGTGATCGTCAATGTGAATTAGTTTTTTTTTGGATAAATTATTAATTGAACGTTTGTTCAAATTGCGATGTGATTCGCGCAATAGCAAGATTAGAGATGTGAACTTACGTCAAATTAGTGATTACATTTGACAATATCGATACGACAATTAATCGAACTACCACAGTGTCTGTGTTTAAAAAATGATGTGTTGGCAGCACTAACCAAATAAACGCGGGTAATTTAAATAAATAAAAAGAATAGAAATTATTAGCAACAGATTTATTATTAATTTTTTTATATAAATTGCAATGATTTATTAAATCAATTATTTATTTTTGTTTATACTTAAGCATTTATTATCTACAAAATATATATACATATACATATGTTACATAAAAGCCAAATTTACACACGATTAATTGTTCCTCCTACTGAATAAAGGTACAGAATATATGTATAATAAGTAATGCAAACTTGTACGTACATATACGCGCTTTCTTTATCTTCATCTTCTTCTTTGTTATTGTTGTTTAATTGCATGCATGTGTTGTGTGTTTTTGTTATGTTCAGCATCAGATTTTATGATCATTCGGTTCAACACACATGCAAACGGAATGAAATGCAGCAGCAAAGTTGTTCAAGTGCTTGCTTGGAATACATGTCTATAATAGAATATATTTATATTTATAAATATATATAAATATTTTCTATCTTTGCAAAAACTACTCATTTTTTTTTTTCTATTGTTTTGTTTCACTTCTACCACCGTTCGTTTGTTCGTTCAACATACAGAATCATACAGAAGATTCTATAATGAATTTGATATACATATATACATACATACATATATATGATGTATTTGTATCACTCCAAAAATCTCTTTAATAATGCAATCACTCAATTTCTTACTGAGAATATTTGCGCTATTTTACTCGCATGTGTTTTGCAAAATTCATAGCCAATTTTTGCTGTTCTTTTTAGTGTGTCTGTTTTACTGCTATTATTATTATTATTATTGTTATTACTGTGTGTTGTTGTTGTTGTTGTAGTTGTAGCTGCTGCTGCTTGTTGTTGTTGTTGTGGACATATCTGCATGCTGTTGTAATGGTGCAGGTGTTGCTTGAATTGTTGTTGATGCTGCTGTTGCTGTCACTGGCGTACCTGGCGCTATCTTCTGATGTTGGGGAAACATGCGACGCAGCACATAATTAAAACCATTTGCTGCCTTGTTGCCATTCATTTTAAAACGTTCGATACCAAAAGCACGTATGGCACGTGAAAAACCAAATACTTGAGAACTGATATAAGCACGACGTACAGCCAAAGTGCGTCCGTCGCTCTGTTCACTATATACAACAATTTCATCAACTTTCTGCAATAAAACATATGTAGATAAAAAATAATTATTATGTCTTATGTGAGAGGCACAGGCAGACTGGTAAGGTGGGATGTGGGGTGATGTCAAGCTTTTGTTTTTGTTCGTTCACATTAACATGCGTCACCCTGTGATAGTATGTTTCAAAGTTCATTGCAGCAAAATACTTACCATTATCTTTTTCATACCCAAATTACGGGTAAATGTTGTAAACGTTTTTTTCACCGGATCTAACACAGAATCCTCAACAATTTTGACCGGCACATTGTTGTAGAAACGTTGCCCCCATTTGGGAACGGGATTTGTTTTAGACAGTAAACGTCGTGAATATAATTTACCATCACGTACTTCACGTTTTATTGTGTCTTCGGTTAGGACATGAGTGCTATAAGTCAGAAAAGATTTGTAATTAGAGATGGATAAAAGAGAGAGAGAGAGAGAGCAATCATTTGAGATGGTACACACCTGGACGGATTTGGATAACGATTCCAATAGGCACAAACGACATGTTTCCAGCTATAATCGAAGACAGTCTCGGTGCGGCACGTTGACGCTGTGACTACCATGACGACAATACTGAATACGATAACAATTTTCACCAACGTTTGCCAAAAAAAAAAATGAAAGTGAAATTTCACTGCATGCGTTCCACTGTCCCTGAACTGTAATCTACAAAAGAAGAAAAAGAAGATGAGAAAGAAAATCGTTAAATGCAAATTGCAAATTACAATTTACAATTGGCAGGCAGCAACAAAATTTATATATCAATATAAATTCTATAAATAGCCACCGGTCAGATCGATCGATCGATCGGATGAGTTTTTTGTTTGTGGGCTTGTTACCTGATTGAACACAACAGAAGAAGACAAGGAATATATGTGTGTGCACAATGCGTTTACAGACAGGAATACAATTTTGCAATACTTTGACGTTGAGCTGCTTATATCCGTGCGTGCCCCCACCGACGAGGCCTACTCGTCCAGACTGAGAATTTTGTGATTTTTTTTCTCTGCGTTGTGTAACTGCGTCACACACACACACAGGGTGTTTCCAGTGTCAGATTTGTTAATTTGCACAATTCCAATTCGAATTTGTTGAATGCTGCTAGGCTACTGAGTTTTTCCAATTATGTTTTCGCAGCATCTATTTTTTTTAATATGGTTTTCTGTCACATTTGTTGTTTTTTTTTCAACAATTAAGCCAATTAAACAATTGTACACCAAAGGCAAACCGGAAACAGCTGATTGTGTTAGTATTGTAAGTGGTTTTATAATAATCGATAGTCGTGAGTCTTGCAATCGATTGTTCACGTGAATATTTGCACATATCGTTGGTTTAACACATCACTGGCTCTTTCGCACTTACTTTCCCATCGTAGACGCAACTCAGCGCACGGTACAGATTTATTTTAAAGCGAATTTAATCATAAATAAACGCATTAAAAATGGCTTTCGGTGATGTCAAGACCCCACAAGGACTCCAGGAATTGAACAAGTTCCTTGCCGACAACAGCTACATTAGCGGGTAAGCCAAAATCAAATACAACAAATAAACACATGTGCCTCGCAGATTGAGGTTATGCACGGCACAAATCGCAACACGTCGGCATTTTTTTGTATTAATATAAAATTACATATAGTATATAATATAATATTTAATCTCTCTCTCCTTTTATATTATAGCTACTCGCCAAGCAAAGCCGATTTGTCTGTATTCGATTCGCTGGGCAAGGCACCAGCCGGCGATTACGCACATATTGCTCGCTGGTACCGTCACATTGCCTCATTTGAGGCCAGTGAGCGTTCTGCCTGGGTTGGTGCTCCATTGCCCCAATTGGCCGGTGGCAAACCTACAGTTGCTGCTCCAGCAGCCAAGCCAGCTGCCGATGATGATGATGATGACGTTGATCTATTTGGCTCTGATGATGAAGAGGATGCTGAGGCCGAGCGTCTAAAGGCTGAACGTGTTGCTGCCTATGCTGCCAAGAAATCTAAGAAACCTGCCCTTATTGCCAAGTCATCTGTTCTGCTTGACGTTAAGCCATGGGATGATGAGACCGATATGAAGGTGATGGAGACAAATGTTCGTACCATCGAAATGGACGGTCTATTGTGGGGTGCATCCAAATTGGTGCCCGTCGGCTATGGCATCAACAAATTGCAAATTATGTGCGTCATTGAGGACGATAAGGTCTCCATTGATTTGCTGCAGGAGAAGATTGAGGAATTCGAAGACTATGTTCAGTCTGTCGATATTGCTGCCTTCAACAAAATCTAAAAAGTGCATTTAATACCAACAGCAACAAAAACAACAACAGTAATAACAATATAAACAATAATAAATGAACTAAGCGCATTCTAAATACAAAAAAAAAAAAAAACAATAATAGTCTTTCTTTTATCTATGCTGTGTAATTGAATTGTTAAAACAATTCTAGTTGCTTTTTCTACGGTCTATTCAGTGTCATCACTACGCAAACATACAAACACATTCGCTCACACGCACTATCTCTTGCTCGCTCTCTCTCTCACCTGCTCTCTTGATACATCTGTTGCTTGCACGTTCGTGTGCTAAGTTATTTGTTTCAGAGCAAAAGCTTTTCGGCCGTGCGCTGCTCTAACACAAAAAGCGCAAAGCTATGCCAATTGTTGCTTAGTTAGTCGCGCAGCGCGAAAGCGTTCGGTTCGTCAATTTTATTACAGACCGCACAGTGCGTTATTTTTGCCATTTGTATTCATTTTCGGTATATTTTTTTAATTTTGAATTTAAATAAATCAATATTTTTGGCCATAGCAAAAACATTAAAAATGGCTGCCAACAACAATAAATTGTATTGCACTTTAGTGCTTGGAGCTATATTTTGTTTGTGTTTTGCGCTAAGCCAAGCGCAGGGTAAGTACACTACACAAAAAAATAAATGGGCTACATCTTTTGTCACAAAAAAAAAAAAAAAACAAAAACAAAAATGATACAAAAAAGTAAAAAAATTGCGTCAAATCCGACATGGAAATACCTGTCCGCTGGATTTGTGAATTCCATTAACATTAATTAGCAATCATGCATATAAAGACATAAGATACAAGATTCTTTGCTATATGCATAGACGATGGTAGGGGAAGCGGACGAAGGTGAGGATGAGGGTGAGGGTGCGGGTACGGCAGTCTTTTAATAAATAACATTTTGTTTTTTTTTTTTATTTTTGTTAACTATTTCCCACTCATTATTTCGTTGTCTATCATTGAGTCAGATGCGGAGCGTGCATATTATCATCATTATTATCATTATCTGTAGAGTTAATTGAAGTTAGTAGTATTACTCTGCTTTACTTCCGATATATTGCATTTTTTAATTGTAAATTACAAGCGTGCGGAACTAAGCTTAATGCGCTTTATACAAATTATACAAGATTTTTGCGTATTTATTTAACGCTTCAGTCAATAAATCTATCAAATTTATAGTCATAATGAGCTGACGTAAACAACAAGATTATAATTTAAGTGAATTGCAGCTCTGAACACAGATGAGATTATCTCAGATGATGATGTTGATGAAGATACACATGAAGAATTTTCCACGGAATTCACTTTCACACATCAATTGGCATAACTATTGTTATTGTTATTGTATTTTCATCCTATATTTGTATCCGGGGAAAAGTCCATGCTATTATTCGTGATGTGACACTTTGTTAAGCATCGTAAAGTACCCCCTAATTAACTATATCTGACTATATATATATATATATATATATATATATATATGACGTATACCTTTCGTGTTTGCTGTGATTCTGTGATTTTTGTTTTTGCTTTTTTTTTTTTGCTAGTTCCTATAAATATTTGCTATAATTACTACATGATAATTATGCCTCTTACTCATCTTCAAATTTGCTAATTCATTAACTTGTTTTCATTCTCTTCTTGAAATTAAAAAAAAAATAAATAAAAATAAATAAATATATAAAAAAAAAAATAAAAAAAAAATATTAATTAATTCAAATTTCGACCTAATTTATTTATTTTTATGGATTTGGTTCATTGAACTCATTGAACATGTATGTAAATCAAGTTGAAAGCGTGGGTGAATTTTGTATGCGGTTTTCACAAATACACTGTAAGAAATTATGGTATATACAACTATTTTCTTGCAGTGTACAATTAATAGTTATTTATCAAATCAATTTTTACAAAATTTTGTGACATAAACATAAAGTGAATAACGTGTTTTCCATACGTAAAACTTGAACAAAAAATAAAAAAAAACCCAATTTTTCACTTAAGTTGAAACATCTTTATAATATATATAAGCATCGCCTTTGCCTTCGCCTTGTAACCTTGATGAACCCACAACAAAAATTCTATATACATATGTATATGTAGAATATTGCGATTTTGTATGGAATCGTGCGACTTGATAAGCTACAAAAATTGACTCATTCGCTTATTAGCCATATCGCTAAAGCAAAAGAAGAAGAAGAGCACAGAAAAAAAAACATACAATTTTTTTTTTTTTTTTTATAAGATGTAGAAGCGTCTCAATGTTGTCCATGTTGAAAGTTGCAAAACTAGTTCGGCAATACAGCAAAAGATACAAATATATATGTATTTATATATATCTATAGATGTTTAAAATGAAACGGAACAAAACTTCAGGTTCATGGGCGTGCACGCAACACAATTAATAAATTTAATTTTTTATCTTTTTTATTTTATTTATTTTTTTTTTAATTTAAATGACATTTTTATAGCGTAATATGAATTTGTAAAATTGTAAAATATTTTATTACATTATTTATGCATTTGTTTTTGTTTGTTTACGCAATGAAATTAAAAAAAAAATAATGATGACATATTTATGCAAAAATTTTATTTACTATAATCAGAAAAAAAATTTATAAAAATATAAAAACAAATAATTATTCCAGTTTCCAGTTAAAGTTCTTAAACTCATAAGCGCAAAACAAATCATTTCAAGATTTGCAATATTCTTGATAATATTTTGTTTTTTATTTTTATATTTTCATTTTTATAGGTCAGCATTTAATCATTTTTGTAGCTTATCAGCTTAGAAAATAGAAAATAGTTTATATAGTATTATTATTCATAATTATTAATTATTTTTTCTTTTTTTTTTATATATATATATATATATATATATATAATAGAGAAACCTGTGACCGATGTATGCCTTGGCTGCATTTGTGAGGCCATCAGCGGTTGCAATCAGACATATTTCTGTGGCGGCGGCGTCTGTGGATTGTTTCGCATTACATGGGCATATTGGGCCGACGGTGGCAAACTGACCCTGGGCAATGAGAGTCCACAGTCCGAACAAGGTAAATTCAATGTTCAAGCTTTAAATTATATTTCATTAATAATATTTTCATACGTTTTTACAGCCTTTGCCAATTGTGTGAATGATCCTTACTGTGCTGCAAATACCATTCAAAATTATATGCTTAAATTTGGACAGGACTGTAATGGTGATGGTGGCGTCGATTGTTATGATTATGCGGCCATACATAAGCTTGGCGGATATGGTTGCAAGGCTGAACTTGGCTATCAATATCAGACATCGTTGGATAAATGTTTAACAACATTCACACCGCTCGATGTTCGTCATTCGCGCTAAATTCTTTTTATATATTTATATAATCTTTATATCTATATACAGCATATATAACAGTCCATATATATATTGATATATTGATATAAAATAATTATTTATGTGCAGTTTTTGAGTTGGAATCATTTGAATATTGAATATTATTTGAATTGTGCAAAAAAACAAACAAAATAAAAACTTGAGATTTTTAATTATAATAAAAATATATACCTATAAAAATTAATCAAATTTATTTATATTTATTTTAAAAATTTCAATTATTACTTTTCGCTTATTGCTCTTATTCTTGTTGTTCATTTAACATTATTATGCTACTCAACATTTATTGATTAGTATAGCAACAGGCTGCAAACAGAACGTATAAGAAGTTTTTAGTTTTTCAACCACCTCCTAAGAGTATACTACGCTTTTAATACAATGCAGCTAAGAAATGCTTCTGCAGCCAGTTGACTTTTCTGTTCGCCTGTTACTGCAGCGCACTCACTGCATTTAATTTGCGCTGAATTGTTATTATCTTTGGCAATTTATTGTTTTTGTTGTTCCGCAATGTTCTTAAACTTTATTAGGGTTTGTGTCTTGACTAAATAGCTTTTCATAGCTGAAGGTCGCTTCCATTGACTTGCATTGACTTTAATATTTAAGTTCAAGAATTTATAGCTGTTTTTTTTCTTTGTTAAAAAAATCTTTAAGTATTTCTTAATGACACTACTAGACTAAGCTGACTAGAACATACTCTATAAATTTCCTTGAAATATTTATATATATAGAAATTATGTTAATATTTTTTCATCAATTTTTTTGTTTTTAATAAATCTTTAATCGCATTTAACGCAAACTTATATTGCTAATCTCTCACCTCTCTCACCTCCGCTGCCGCCTGCGCTTTGAGTGCATCTCATGCGTTTCGTGTTGTTGCCCTAGAAACCGGTATTATCTATCTAGTTAGAGCTAACTTACAACATTGCAAATCAATCGTTTGTTATATTGCATTTACGTCTCAGTCTTAGAAGCGTTAGAACGTGCTCAGCAGTAGCCAAAATCACAAAAATTTAATTGTGTTCAAATGTATAAATTCAAGTTATTTATTTTGTGGGTTTTTTGCCTCATGTTGCCAAATTTGGTGAATGGACAAGGTAAGTTTTTCAATTTTTACTGAAGTATATATGAAATTAATCAAAATATTTGATCAGGTCACGTGCTAGATAAACCCGTAACGGAATTATGTTTAAATTGTATTTGTGATGCGATTAGCGGTTGTAATGCCACAGCAGTATGCATCAATCCAGAGAAAGGAACCTGCGGACTATTTCGCATTACTTGGGCCTATTGGGTTGATGCTGGCAAATTGACTTTAAATGGCGAGCATCCTGATTCAGATAAAGCCTTTACACATTGCGCTCATGATCCACATTGTGCTGCGAATACAGTGCAAAATTATATTGTTAAATTTGGCCAAGATTGTAATAAGGATGGAGAAATTGATTGTCATGATTATGCCAGAATACATAAATTGGGCGGCTATGGTTGTGATAAGGAGTTGCCCTACAAATATCAAAGTACATTCGAGGAATGCATTGAGAATTATGAGGAGCAGGGTTACGAATGAGATGGCATAAAAAAATATTTATATATATTTAATTTGTTTTAAGTTTTAATTAAAATCAAATAAAATTTTTAGTTTAACTAACAAGTGAAAACGGTTAAGTTTTTGGTTGTAATTTTTAATATAAATGAATAGTCCTAGGGGAGAGGTAAAAGCGGCGCATAGATTTCAAGCATTTGTTTTGGAGTGCATCAAAATTATATTGAATTTCATTTAATTTTTTTTTTATTTTTAATTTCTCTGAAATTGCGGGACTGCAAATCAATCAACAAACTTGACAGCATTAAATCAATTAGTTTACTGCAATTTATATCGAATTTTTTATTTCATTTTACATTTAATTTCCTGCCAACAAATGAGAGAAATTAAAAATCAAAAGCTCGTCTGGCCATAAAATGCAGTCAGCGAGAGTCTTTTAAATTCAGTAGCTCGACAACTGTCGAACAATACGTATAGGAAACAATATTGAAAATATAAAAAAAATTCATTAGCAGAATGTCGCATAAAGTCAGCTGCTTATTGTGCCTATATATTGTATTTGGAGTGGGCGTAGTTTATACTTATGATACAGTGTCAAAGAAACCAATTACAGAGATGTGTTTACTCTGCATGTGTGAAGCGTTAAGTGGTTGCAATAGTACAGCAATTTGTGTAAATGGTGCATGTGGCATCTTTCGTCTTACTTGGGATCAATGGGTTGATTCTGGACGTTTAGTTATTGAAGGCGATTCACCATTATCAGAAAAATGTAAATTTGTATTTTCATTAAAATATTATAAAATTTTAAATTTTATTGATAATAAAAATTTATTTAAAGCATTTACAAACTGCGCAAATGATCCATATTGTGCGGCAGATACATTGCAAAATTATATGGTTAAATATGGTCAGGATTGTAATAATGATGAGCATGAAGATTGTTTGGATTATAATGCAATACATTATATGGGACCATTTAATTGTCAGGCCGATATGCCCTATAACTATGAGAATATCTTCAAGAAGTGCATAAAACGTACACAGCGAGAACAACAAAAATTACAACAACAACAGCAACAACAACGAGAACCACAAAAGCAACCACAATAGCAACCGCAACCATAGTTGAATATTAATTCTTATTTGCATTTAATTTAAATTTATTAATAGGAAAAAAATAAAATACAGTGAAACTTGCTTATACTGCATGTTTCAGACTTCAATATCCATAATCTAATACATAATAATAAGTTTATGGATATGTAATTTATGTGGGAATTTCCGTATTATTTAATATAAACTTTAGTTAAGAACACATATTTAGCTAAACATATGTATTAAAACTAGCTGATCTAGTAACTTGGCCCTTAGTCGCGCTGGTAACATAGCGTGAAGTGCAACGCCGCCTAGAAAATAGTTTAAAGTGCATAAAGGAAAAATAAAAAGGAATAATCACAAAACAGAAATAAAAGAAATTATAAAGAAAAATAAAAAAAAAAAAATTTGTTTTTAAAATTTATATAAAAATAAATAATATAAAAAATATATATAAAAATAAATAATATAAAAAATAAATATAAAAAATAATACATAAAAATAAAAAAATATTAAAAATTAAAGTAAATAAATAAAAATTATAAACACAAATGTTGCGCCATTTATTATTGTTCAGTTTATGCGTTTTGTGGTATTTTCAAGGATTTTGGAGCAATGCCATAGCTGCAGAAGGTAAAAGAAATGCAAGAAAGTGCAAGGATGTTTAAGCTGAAAATTTTGCGCATTATTTCAAAGTTTCTTTAGACAAATTTAAATATTTAATTTACTCTAAAATATATATTTTTTTAATTAATTTATCTGAATAAATTATTTATCATAAGTTCAGTGACTAACTTAACATTTAGGCGCATAAGTAAATATAGAGAAAAGTTATAAATTATTAATTGCTTAAAATTTTAGCTACTACCTCAATATTTTCTAATATAATAATTTAACTGACATTTCAGTGCTATGCACACCACTGTGCTATAGTTATAGTATGAGATAATTATCGGCATATATTATATATTAGATATCTATAATTGTGCTAATCCAAACCGGCTGCATTGTAATATCAATTCCGTATAAAACTTGCAGTTTCATAGAATAAAAGTGTTAAACGACTAGTATCTCGAGTATGCTAAACAATTCATATATCATTCTCTCTCTCTCTCTCTCTCTTTATCTGTCTCTTTCTTTCTCTGTCTCTAGTTGTAAACAAACCCGTCACGGAAGATTGCCTAGAATGTCTCTGCGAGGCGATGAGCAATTGCAACGCAACCGCAATTTGTGTGAATGGGGCATGTGGCATCTTTCGCATCACTGAAGGCTATTGGAAGGAAGCTGGCGAATTAACATTAACCGATGAAACATCTATGTCAAATACTGGTAATATTCATTAAACTTCTTTATATTTTTCACCATAATTTTTAACATTATTTCATAGCATTTCCCAACTGCGTAAATGATCCATACTGTGCCGCCAATACCATACAAAATTATATGTATAAACATGGTCAGGATTGCAATAATGATGATAAGATTAATTGCTTGGATTATGGCGCATTGCATAAAATGGGCAATTTGGCGTGTAAGGCCGATTTACCATATAATTTTGGTAAAATCTTTAATCGTTGCTTGAAGCGAAAACAACGTGAATTTAATTCCTCATAATTTTTTACAAAAGACACGAGAATTTTTATTAATTTCTTTGAATTTAAGTTAAGTTTTCAAATAAAATAAAATGCAAAAATTAAAAATAAAAAAAAAAACGTTATGCTTATGAATTGTATTTGAAATTAACAGGCGATCATAAACAAGCAGCAGATAATTATTTTATTTAACATTTATTATTTATGCATACTTACAGTCTGTAACAGAAAGTAACAGAATTTATGTTTTTATGTAGCCTCTTAAAAGTATGCCACACTTTATATTCCATGCATATAACACAGCAAAAGTAACATGACATGTGTCTAAGCATTGGCATGGTTGGTGTCTTGGCTAAATAGCTTTAATTCTTAGCAACACAAGGTTAATGTCAGTTAATGTCAGCTTAAGCTTAAGTTAATGTCAGCTTAATTTTTTTTGTTGTAGTTTGTGAAGTAAAACAACATTTAAGAATTTAACTAAATAACTTTTTTGTTTTTATTTTGGTTTTTGGGGAATGTTTTTCGAAAACAATTTTTTTTTGTTTGTAAGTAATAATACACATTGCTTATGTTTGCATTTGAACAGTTTCCATAGATTTATATATATATATAAGTATATAGATCTATAGATATAGATATAGTTATAGTACACAATACATAGTATATATAGTATATATCAGTATATAGTTAAATAGTATATATATATAGTATATATATATATAAGTAAGTAGTTTCTTTGGTTTTATTGTTAATATATTTTCTTTTGTTTTGTTTTTTTTTTTGTATATATGAAAACTACTTTTAGAATCTTTTCAACAATTTGTCAACGATCACTAAATACATTTTGTTAAATTTGTTTATTGAATTTAAAGAGGTCTTACGTAATATAACCCGATTATTGCTGCTCCCATAATATGTAGATAGTTATAGTCATAGCTATAGCCTTTTGCTTCGGTTTCCGATTTTTCTTTGTTTTTATTTTGGTATTAAAATCTATTTAGGCTTTAGAAATTTTAACATTTATGGAAATACTTAATATTATTATATTTTTTATTATTTTCTTGTTTTGTATAACTTGAACCTTAAATTTAAAATTTGTTTTAAAGTTTAAATTGTTTTTCATTATTTAATTTATTTTAATTTAGTAATTGTTTGGAACAACCTTTTAAATTATGCGACAGATGAAATTTAATGAACTTTCTTCTGAACTGTAAACAAGAAAGCAAAATTATTTTCACGCTAAAAATAATGAATTTTCTGCATGAAATGCCAGACGAACAGAAATCTTTGGATTTTCAGATCAAACGAAATCAATGGATTTTTAGATCAAATTACAAGGTGATCAGAAACTAGCAGAAATTAAAAACTACATCAGAAACGGTAGAAAATTAAAAGAAATTTAAATTTCTGGTTCGGCTGCAAAGGCGAACCAAATCGCAGCGTGAAAGTATGCCACATAAATATTTGTATGTTTGCTAGTAATAGTCTGTCTCGCTCTTTTTATTATATATTTATTCCGACTGTTAAAATTAACAATTTCATGTTAAGTGTAAAATTACTGCTGCGACTTATTGTTAGCTTCTGTTCACCTGGTATATTATAGTGAAAATTCATTGAATTTGACATGTTTGGTTCTGACATGATCTGCATTTTTTTGCGCTTTTAATGCTAACAGAAATCTTAATTGTTTTTTCATAATAGAAATTATTTTATTTGTATAAAATATTTAATAAAAAAATGTTTGTAAATTCTTTTATTAAAATTATTGAAAATCAAATAGTTTCTTTTTGCTTTTGCCGAAAATTTTATATGCTTGCAGTCTTATACACAAAAAAATCAATTTTCGTTCTAGCAAGGAAATAGAAAATAGAAATAAATAGAAAAAAAAGCTTAAATATAATTTTCAATTTTCTTTTTTTTTGTAACTTTTTCATATACTCTGCGCCAAGGACAGAGTCACAAAAGTTAAAAAAAAATAAAACAACAAAATAAAATAAAAAAAAAAAAAATTGTGTCCAAGAAATGTAAAAACAAAAAATTTGTTCTTTAAAATTGTTGTACTAAAAAACAATTTTTTGTATTTTATTTTATTTTTTTAAATTTTTGTTTCTTTTGTTTTTTTTAAAGTAGAAAATAATTTGTTTTTGTCCAAATTTAAATTTATATTGCTAAAATTAAATAAAATATACAAATTAAGCTCTTTATATGTTTGTATGTGTATGTATATGTTTATATGTGTGAGTGCGGGTGTGTGTGTGTGTGGATCGAACATGTGTGATATAATACATATGTATGCTTGTAATATTTTTATATAGTTGTGATACGCTTATAACTGGTAAACATTAACGCTGTAGGTTAATTAACATTTATTTCTTGTTATTGCCATCGTTAGCCAATAAGAGCTCCTTGGCCTCTTTTTTGCCACGTTTCTTTTCCTCCTTTGCATGCAATTTGGCCAAACGTTCCTCCTCTTTGGCCAAACGTTTTTCCTCCTGTCAAAAAAACAAAATACATTGTACATATAAAAAACTAAAGTTCTTATAACTTATTATGATATTATGTTACAAAAATTAAGTTTGTGCAAAATATTATAAAGTTGCTGTTGTAGCTTTCAACTATATTTGACGTCGGGCTTATTAGCTTTGCATGTCAAATTTCTTTTATAAAATTTACAGGGTATACAACTAGTCTATATAGGGGCAGCAACAAGAATATTGCTTGTTTAACATGCAATAAATAGAGAGCTTAAAAAGTGCATCAAATGCACAAAAACTAAAAGTTTCGCATTATGAGCAACATTTTTTTTCTCCCTCTTCTTCCACCACCCACTGGCAAACCACCAGCTACTGCCCAGCCCAACAACACTGACACAGGGTGTTTCAAGTAGCACAAAAATTTATGCCAGGCAGAGCACAAAAGAAAAAGCGCTGCGCGCATTTAATGAAAAACTTTTCAGCAGCCAACGGAAGCAAACGAGGCCAATTACAAACAATATGAATGAGGTGCTGTGGCGCCCCCTGGCGGCGATACAATACGTTAAAAGCAAAACTATACTGAGCAAGGGAGAGAGGGAATGGGGAAAGGGTTAGTTACCTTTCTGGCTTCCTTTTCAGCTTTCATCTTGAGTTTCTCCTCCTTCTTTTTACGCTCCATAGATTCGTTTTTCTTGTTGTCGGCCTTCTCTTCTATTATAAAAAATTAAAAAAAAAAAAGAAAAAATTTGTCAAGCGGAACTTAATTAATTTTCTTGCATCCCTGACGCCATCTATCGAGATCAACTTACTGCTGCTGTTGTTGTTGTTATTGCTGTTGTTGCTACTGCTGCCGCCAGAAGAGAATAGAGGAAAACTGCGACTGGAAGTGTTCGAGTGTGTTGGCTTGCAGTTGCTCCCCATTGTGCCACCAGCTGCGCCAGTTTTGTTTACCTCCTTGGAGGCATTGCTGCTGCCACTATTGCTGTTACTGCTGCCTTTGCTGTTGTTGTTGCTGCTGTTGTTACTGGCCCCAAGTGTTGGATTACGATTGCCCTGGACCTTGCCATTGGCCTGTCCTCCTGCTGCATTCGCTGGCTTCTTGTCTTTGGGCATTAAATATGCGTTTTTCGGCAGCGAATTCTTTGTTGTAAGCGGGCATATCTTGGCGCCACCTGCCTTAAGCGGTGGCGGTGCCAATGATGTGCAGCTCAGCTGAATATTCATTGGGCTGGGGCGACGTGATGGCGGCGGCGATAACGATTCACGTAGGAGCGGTGCCAATTCATGGCCGCTGGATTTCGTATACGATGCGTAGCTAAAAAATAGAAATGAAATTTTAGAGATTCTTATCGATAAATGTGTGAACAATGATAGCTACTTGAACTGTCGATAATTTCAATGTATCGTTATATATTCTGTGGCTTTAAGAGCTCGATATACATAATTTATCGATAAACATAATTTGTAAAGGTAATCGATGTATGTATATAATTTAAATATATCGATATATAATTATTATCAATATATCACACTTGTTATCGATGACTAAATTTATCGAAATTATTTATCGATGTTTGGCGTTCTTATTATTACTTTAATGATAATTGGTATCGATATAAAATGAAGATTTCAATGTACATCTAACGATACTCTCTATAATATCGATATATTTGTTATCGATAAGTGCATCTATCGATGTAATATGTAGATATCACTTGTTATAGATGTATGCATTTATCGATGCGATATAAAGATATCGATATACATATTTATCGATTATTATCAATGTATACGCACCGAAAGCGCGGATTGCTAACATGCACCGGCGAGGGATGTGGCACTTTGGCAGGACTGCGAAATTCCTTAATGGGTGGCAGTCGATTCTGGAGATCCAAGAGGCGACTCTTCACATGTCGCCTTCCTGGATAGCTATTATGTGTTGGTGTTGGTGTCATCATGCCGCTGCTGCTGCTGCCGCTGGCACTGCCAGCAGAGCCACTGCTGCTGTTACTCGATGACGATGTGGAGGCAGAATTGCTTAGCATATGCAGTGGCTTGCGTGGCACAGCACCCGAACAACCGCTGGGGCAACCGCCATGATGTGAATGATGCACAACATTGTCACGCGGTGATAATGAACTAACGCTGGAACACGACGATGAGCCCGAAGGCGAGATCAACTGATGCTGCTGATGATGATTTTGATGATGATGATGATGTGTGTTTGGTGAAGGCGGCGCCAAATGATTTGCACTAGCAGCGGCCACCGCTGGTGAGGCTGGTGAACAGGGGCCACTGCTCGATATGGAAGACGTCTTGGAATAATGTGAATAACCCGATAACGTCGAGCTTGCTGATCCCGTCGAGCTCATCGAATATAAACTATCCGATTGTGAGACACGACCATGTGCACCACGCTGTGCAGCAGCATAATGATGTCGTGCTACTGCTGCTGATGTATGTAGCGTCGGCTGATGAAATGCATGATGATGTTCGCTATGTGCATCGTTCATCGAATACGAACTGGCCGAGGCAATGACGCCACCAGCATGCACACCAGCCGATGCCCAACTTTTGGCACCCATCGAATAGCTGCTAGCCGATTCCTGTATGCGCCAACTGCCCGACGATGATGTCAAACGATTTACTCTCGCTCGGCAGATTACACAGCGCAATGGTAAGAGACGTTGTGCCACAGCACTCTGTATGGTCTTGACAAAGCAGCGACGACAGACAACACGATGGCCACAGGGCGATGTTTGCATTGTGGCACGTGCATTGATGCAGATAACGCATTCATCTTCCTGTGATGTAGGCGGATCTGGTTCACTTTCCTCCTCTAATTTGCTCAACAGCTTGTCCTGCAAATAAAAAGTGATAAGTAATTGAATTTAGTATTTTTATCTTTTATCTGTTAACTATTTTCTTTCATCTTTCATCTTTTATTTAATATCTTTTGTCTTTTATCTGTTCTCTTTTATACTTGTAACTCTTCTACTTTTCATGCTTGTGCAGCTTTTTAAACTATATTTTCATTTGCCGCCTCAAAGTATGCAACGTTTTTTGCACTCCGAAAATTTTAATTTAAATTTAACGGATTTTAAATTTAGCTTATTAGCTGTTTATTTATTACATATTAAAAGTATTTTTTTTTGTTTAATAATTTTGCTAATTTACAACAAAATTATAAAATAAATTATAGCATAAAAATAAAATTCACTTGCAATATAATATTGTGTAATTAATTATTATTAAAACCGTTAATGATGTCAGCTTTGGCAAAAATACAGAGGCTTTTGTTGCCGGCCAAGGACAGAGCCGGAAGCCGTTCGACATGCCCATAAAAATCACAGCATCAATTGATGGCAATAAAATTGAAATTTTTGTTCAATAGGCAACAAAAAAGAAAAAGAGAAAAAGTCAAAATATTTTTTTATTTTTTTATATTCTCTTTTTATAAATAATTAATAATGCAATCTGCGCATTGGCTAACTGTATTTATATATGATATGCAAATATTGCCAGCCGAATTTTTTTATTGTTGTTATATTTTCGCATATTTTTATAGCATTTTTTTGTCAATTTATTTTGTCAGCTCGATTGATAATTAACTGAGCTGTGAATTGGGCAATGGCGCCGTTTTGATAGCGTTCCGCTTATTGTTTCAAATTTGTTTTATCGTGCGACCTCAGGCTCAGGTTTGTTATGAATTTATAAATAGTATAACTTATCTTTTATATACACTTGCTGTTTTTGTTTTTCTTCTTCTTGCTGTTGTTATTATTATTATTTTTGTTGTTGATTTTGTTGTTGTTGTGGTTATATTTAATTTTTAAAGAATTGTTAAAGTTCGCATTGTTGACGCGCACCATTAAATTTGTGATTCAGCAATTTTTCTTTTATTTTACATTTTATCAGTTATTGTCATTTTTTGTTGATAGCTCATTTTAGTCTCTCTGTCACTTTATTATTATACCCTTGCAGAGAGAGTATATTAATTTTAGATAGGAGTGTGTAACATCTCTTGGAAGGCTCTAAGCTTAGTGGCGACAAATACGTCATAAATTTGAACATATTGCTGCCATAGTACCTATAGGCTTCACATTGAGTTTTTCAATGAAAAATTTCTTTAAAGATTGCAAGAGTATGAAATCTTTGGCAAAAAAAAAGCAATTTGATATTTAATAATTTTAATAAAGAAATTTACAGACATGAAATATGTGAAAAATATACAAAAAAAATAATTTCTATTATGGGAAAGAATTCAAATTTTCGTTACCACTAAAAGCGCAAAGGAATGCAGATCATGTCAGAGCCAAACATGCCAAAAATCAACGAATTTTCAGTATGAATTACCAGGTGAACAGTAGCTAGCAGCAAGCAGCTGCACAAGTTCAAATGTTAAAGTAAAGCCACATCGTGGCTTGCCTCACACATGCCAAAAGCAACAAATTTTGTCTCTGAAATGTTCTGAATTTTTCTGCGATTTTAGACTGCAAGCGTATGAAATCTTCGACCCGCCGAATATAACTTTGCTTTCTTGTTTATAACTGTTATTTATTTTGAACACTCCTCAATGGCAATTATCGGCGTGCAATGTACTACTACTACAAAAAAAAAAAAATGTAAAGGGAATTTTATACAAAAGTTCTCAAGGCATCGAGGAAGTCATAAAAGTATCAAGCAAGAAGCCATCAGACATATGAATCAGAGAGACTGAAAGTTGTTGAACAACTTTAAAGTGTTTTTTTTTTGTTTTTTGTTTTGGATTCTTTATGTTCTTGTAGAACCAAAGAACACTAAGCGACCTTGCACTTGGCGGCATTCATGGCTAACAAGTAAATGGTGTATGTGTGTGTGTGTGTGTTTACATTTCATATGTTTGAGTTTTGTGGTTTTAATTTCAAGGTAATGAATGCCAAATGGTAAATACTAGTAATAAACAAGTAAATATGTACAACAAACTTACAATTGCCAATAAATTGTTAATAGCATTTGATGAGAACAACCTTTGAATACACTTTGATTCGTTTCGACTGTGAATGGCAAAAATGCATTACGTTTGCAATTAATGCATAAATCAAATAATAACAACAACAGCAACAGCAACAGAAACAAGAAACTATAATCGCACGCCCGCAACTTGGCGAAAAAATTAAAATTCGAATGATTAATGCTCTGAAAATGTTAAACTTGACAACGCTTCATTAATTGACCCGCTAGCGAAACGAAAGAGATGAGGACGCTGAACTGAACTGAACTGAACTGAGGATGGTCAGAACTGCTTTACATATATATACATATATATGCATGTATATATATATATATATTTGTATTTATTGCTGGCCAACGGTCAACGAAAGGCGATAAGCGATCATCAACAGCATCATCATTATTATTATTATTATTATCATTATCATCAACAGCGGCATCTGAGAGCATTTTATTGGCATAATGAAACCCAAAAGTCAGCATTCGGTCAAGGTGAACAGGCTCTGATGTTATATACAAACACACACACATACACATACATATATACAGCACAAAATACACAACAAACAAAATAATAATAATTGCAATAACAAATATAAAGCAAAGTTTATAATTATAATTAATCTTGCTGTTAAGTCCAATATCATTAACTATTCTTATGACTTATTTAATCTTGTTGAAAATAAGATTTACTATGTATTCACAATTCTCTTATATTAATTTCCATATTTAACGATCGCTTAAAAAAAAAATTCAAATCAACAAATTAATAAAAATAAATCATGCAATATTTCTATAAGTTGATTTTTATAATTAATTAAATATTTAAATAATAATTATATTAATAATAATAAGTATTACAAATTAATAGTCAATCATTTTAATAATAAATTAATAAATAATTTTATAAATTTATAAAACTAAAAAAATTCATTTTAATAAATTATATAAAATTATATTAAACAATTTTAATTATTAACAAAATATTTAAATAATAATTACATTAATTAATAATTTATTTTGAAATTATAAAATAAAATAAATTAATAATTAATAAAATAACTAAACAATAATTAAATTATTAATATATAAATCTTACAACTTAAATATTAATTAATTTTAACAATCAATAATTTATTTAGAAACTTATAATATAACAAAAGTAACTATAATAAATTATATAAAACTGTTATAAATAATTTGAATAACTAATATTTAAAATATATTATAATAACAATATTTAATAAAATAATTAAATTTATAACAAGAAATAAAAAATAATAATTTTAAATAATTACTAAATTTAATAGAAAATGTATTAAATAATAATAAAAAACCCAACAAATTTAGAAAATATTATTTGAAAATTTAGCTAATTATTAATTGATAAATTTTTAAAATTAATAATAACAAATCAGATAAAATAATATTAACTAATTTTAATAATTACTAAAATGTTTATAATAAATACTAAAATATAGATTATACTAGTTATAAAATATATTAAAAAAATTGTAAATAATTTAATTTTGTTAATTTGAATTTATTTAAAATTCTGTTAAAACATTGCATGCTGATAAAAAATTAAATATAATTTATTTATATTTAAAAAAAATTAATATATTATAAAAACATAATAGTACACAAAAACATTTAATAAATTTAATTTAAAATAAAAATTATATACTAAATGGAAATCTAGCCAAGTATATATAAAATAAAAATGCAAAAATTGCAAAACTTTAACAGAAAAATGTTCAAGTGCATTTTGCAATCAGAGTGAAGAGCTCTTGACTATAGAAGCTGTCGACTATAGAAGCTCTTGAGTGCAGCAGTCACTTGACAACAAAATTGAAGCCTGTTCTCTGACTCTCTGGCTCTCTCACTGTCTATCTGTCTGTCTGTTTGTCAGTGTTGAAGTTGAACTCTGAACCTCATGATATCTTAATACTCTTAAGGCATTCAGTATGCTCCACAAGTTTCACAGGCCACACACATACAGCTTGTATGAGCGTGTAAATATTTCTTTGATCTGTTGTATAGTTGGAATTAATTTCGTATGCTTTGCAGGCAACAGGCGTGCGACATGAGGAAATTAAAAAATAAAAAAAAAAACAAAACAGACAATTTTATGAGTTTACAATTCAGTCAACTCTTGCCAGAATTGGGAAGGTAATATGTCTATGTATTGGTTGAGCATATATTGCTTGGTATTGCTTGGCATGCGCGATTATCTAATCTAAATATTTGGCACAGGTTGAGAAGCGGAAAAGGTTGAGATGTACGATCAAGTTCGTTGCCTCAGTCATTTGTTTAATCCAGACGTAACGCAGGCAAACGATAAATACAACGTTAGGTGACGACTGACAGAGAATTGCTAAAATCAACACTTTGGCAAGTCGACAACTTCTAGACATACGGCAACAGCAGCAGCAATAGCAGCAGAAAAAGCAATAGCAGCAGCAGCAGCTGCTAGGCAACTCAAACAGTTCGCAATCAGTTCGTCTACGGAACTCGGCCAGAACAGAGCGTTCGTCTGCTATCGTATGTGTTGTCGGCGGCATTATCCAAAAACTCAAACGACAGGCGGCACCCAAACTATGCGGGAATATTAAATACGTGTAGTATTTTATTGTTTTTATGCATATTGTCATTTCATTTATCGTATGCGGAAGAGTTTAAAGAAACAAAAAAAAAATATTTAAATGAAAAGTGTGAAATTTTATTGTTGAATGTTGCAAAGTTCATTGAACGACGATAATAAATAGTTAAAAAAAATAAATAAATAAAAATAGAGTTAAAAGTCAACAATATTAACGCACAAGATCAATATTTGATTGCACTTTGCGATGGTTTTGCCAACTACCTCAACATTGTGTAATGTTTTCACATTTCTGCTCGGTAAGTTTTGTCGCAAAAAAAAAAAAGTCGTGTGTTCTTTCGTAATTAGCACAAATACGCAGAGTTTCCCCCCTAAAAAGTGAACTCGACAAATAAAGCTAACTATAAGTTCAAGGTATTATATATATATATAGGTTATACTCTGGTTAGACTCTGTCTACAAGACGAACGCTCTCTGATGTTTACTCAGGTGTAGAGTATTTGACAAGTTCGTGCAAGTGACAATTGTTGACAAAGCCAGACAGACAACGCATAGCATACCATAGCATGGAATTTTATTTTTGTGGCTCTTACGCGACTTACGCGACCGACTCTTGTTCGAAACTCTTTTGCGTTTACTGAGTCGTGAAGTAAGTAAGGTCGTAAGCTATGCAATGTGCATCGTACTAGCCGATGAACAATGAAATACACAGTGATCGCCATATTTATTGTACTACAACAACAAAACTGATCGTTGTAAAAATAATTCAAGGTTCTGTTGTCTAGCATTTACCTTCATTTATTTGCACTATGCTTATAAATGGAACAAAGTTTTTTGCAGGTTCAATTTTTTGTTTTTTATTTTTATTTTGCTTTTTGCAATTTTTGCCAAAAACCACAATATCAGACCACAATTACGCAACTTTATAAATTTTTGTCAAAAATTTATTGAACATTTATTTAATTGATTTAATATTTTACTTTATTATAAATTTCAAATTATTGCAAAATTTTTTATTTTTTTTTTCTTTGTAGTTTTTTATAATTTTTTTTTTATATTTATTTTTCACAAAGAAATTTTTAAATTAATAAAAAATGTTTGTCGTGCTGTCTGCTATGATAAAATATATTAAATTCAAGGGTGAATCACAGTTGAACTTGTTAACTTTGAGTTTAAGGAAATTTACAGCAATTGCTCTATAAAATTCTTAATTGTTGTATAACTTTTAGCCTACTGATCTATAAAGTTCTTAATCTCAGCTGCAAAATCCCCCTATAAAAGTTGAGTTTTTTTTTTTTATAAAATTTTATTTTATTTTTTTTTATAAAGTATTTCAATGTTAAGAATAATACAATATCTAGAATTCATAACAAAGTTCAGCTAAATAAATTGTCAAATGCAATGCAATATTTTTATAATTTATTTTTACAACAATTTTAACAATAAACAACAAAACAAGAAGCAGCAACAAATTGAAGAAGAACAAGCATACGAATAATAATAATGATAGGCATGAGGTTGATAATTAACAGCAAAGCTTAAAAAGCATTTAAATTTTTAACAGCAACAAGCAGCAGCAGCAGCAGCAGCAATAACAATAACAACAGAAATAATAATAAAATGTTAAAAAAAAGCGGCAGCAGAAATGAAATGAAATTAAATGAAATAAAATGCACGCCGTGACGCAAAGTGGAAGCAAATGTCGAAGCAAAACAAAGAAAGAAAACAAAATAAATAAGCAGATAAAAAATAAAAAACAAAACTCTTCCGCTCTGCAACAACTACAGCAACAATAACAACGGTAGCAAATGCGACTAGTAAATTTACATATATTAAAAGATATATGTATATTTTTAAACCATATACATAAAATTCAGACTGAGCTGCGAAAACGTAAAGCTGCAAACTAATTTAACCTTCAGTAAGGTCGCATATTTGCTGCTTTATATTTTTATTGCTATTGCTGCCGCTGCTGTTGTTGTTGTTGTTATTTGGCAGCTAAATTAAATTGAAATCAAATCGAAATCAACGATAAATTTCTGTAGCAAAACAAAACAGAAAGAAACCAAAAAAAAAAAAATATAAGAAAACGCTAAAAAAAATAAATAAATAAACTGCGACGCAGACGAAAATGAAGACATAGCTAAAAGCGACAACGACAACGACAACGACGCGACGCGACGTTCAGCGACGTCATTGACATTGCATTGTTGACCCAGTGCCACGCCCCCATCATTACAATCAACGCTTGTGATAACAATGTTTACAATGCTTGGAAAACTTGTTTCAATCTTCTTTTTTTTGTCGTAGTCGTAATACGCGTCGTATGCGTCACGTGCCTGTCAATTTCAGCTGTCAAAATTTTTGTTTGTGGTAACTAGTCTTGTTATTGTTGTTGTTGTTGTTGTTGTTGCTGCTGCTGCTTTTGCAGACATTGCTTAGTGTTGCTTTTATTTATGGTAGCTCGTTGCCAGTAAATCGTAATATACGCATAGAAGATTCAAGTTCACGGTTAATATAAGCGACGCGACACGACGCGTTGTTTGCTTAGTTTCGTTTTCCAAGTTGTGGTTTAGGTTTTAAGCCAATTTTATTGTTGCTTTGTTCATATGTTTTGTTGCTGTTGTTGTTATTATTGTTGTTTTTGTTGTAGTAACTTATTAGCTAGCTAATCATACAATTAGCTAGTTTCATATAATTGCCAACATTTTTCACATGCCAAACCATAAATTTTCTATTAATGTTTTAATTCTTCTTTTGTATTTTTGTGCAATTGTTTTTTCTGTTTTTTTTTTTTATAGCCGGATCTCCAATTTTCTATAGTGCTGCACCGCGTGGCAGTTGCAGCAGCTGCTGTGAAATACGCGAACGAGAAGATGTTCGCTTTCTGTTATACACGAGGTAAGTTATTAGCCAAACTTATGATAATCACAGCTCATGCATATTCAGTCGATTATTATACTCCATAGTTATGCAGTAGTTATGCAGGAAAATATTTACCGTCATATTACAGTTATATATGCATATATATTCCTAAACAATCAAATTGTTCTATGCTTCTGCTGTTTATGCAACTATGATAGCAGCCTATACTTGGCCATAGATAATACTTATAGCCTTAAAATTTATAGAAATTTGTAGTAGTCAAATTGATTATATTATATAGCTGTCATAGGAACAATCGGTTGAAATTACGGACTTTGTATGAATAACTTTTTAGTTTTGGAACCTATAAGATTGAAACTTGCTGACTTGGGTTTCTTATGGAATAATTCATTTTTGCCAAGTTTGATTGAAATCGGACAACTATATCATATAGCTGCCGTAGGAATAATTTCAGTTTTTGTATGAAAAACTTTTTTGTTTCTTCAGTTTATGGCTGAAACTCTTAGAATTTAGGTTTGATAGCGAATAACTCCTCGTTACTAAGTTTGGGGTAAATTTGGTTACTATTTAATATATTTAATATGTTATAGGAACAATCGGTTGAAACTACAGTTTTTGTATGAAAAACTTTTTAACTTTATAACCTACATGGTTGAAATTTGTTAGACTTTACTAGGTTTCTAATGGAACAATTCATCTTTGTCAAGTTTGATTCAAATCGGACAACTATATCATATAGCTGTCATAGAAATAATCGGTTGAAATTTCAGTTTTTGTATAACGAGCTTTTTTAATTGTTCAGTTATATGACTGAAACTGTTTGAATATATGTTTGGAAATGAATAATTCACAGATACTAAGTTTGAGCTAAATCTGGTTACTATTTAATATAGCTGTCATAGGAACAATCGGTTGAAATTACAGTTTTTGTATGAAAAACATTTTTTTTTGATAAGATAACCATCTGAAACTTACATGATGAATGTTTAATCAAGAAAAAATCAGTTTTAACAAATTTGATTAAATTCGGACAAGAATATCCTATAGCTGCCATAGTAACAATCAATTGAAATTTCAATCTTTATATGAAAAAGTTTTTTGTTTCTTTAGTTGAAACTTTCAAGTCGAAGATTTATGAATGCATAAATCATCTTAGCCAAGTTTGATTTATATAGGCTAACTATATCATAAAGCTATCATAGCAACAATAGCTTGAAAATCTTAAAATTGCAAGTGTACAAAAATATCGGCGTGTTGTAGAAAAGTTTTTGTTTGTGTTTTTACTTATTATACGTTATTTTTATTTTTGTTTTTTTTCTTATTCATATTTGAACAGGAAAAACCGCAACGCGCCACAGCAGCTGTCACTCAGCGATGAGGTGAGCCTGGCACAAAGTAATTTCAATTTCAATTACCCGTTGGCCATCTATCTGCACGGTTTCTCCGAGTCGGCCACGGGAGACCAACAAAGTAGTCAACAGCTCAAGGATGGTAAATTCTTAACTTAGCTCAGCTCAACGTTGATGCTGTCGACATTTTGTTGCCTTTCTTTTTACACACACACACATATTCTCATTCATCATCATCATGTTTTTCTTTTCTTTCTTTCACTTTCTGTTTTTTTTTTTGTCTTTGCAGCCTTTCTACGTCGTGGCAACTATAATGTAATATTGGTCGATTGGAGTGCGATGGTTGCTGTTCCCTGGTATTCAAATGCCGTTGAGAATCTACCGATAACAGCACGTTATTTGGCTCGTTTCTTACGTTTTCTCATCGTTAACGGCTATGCCTCAAAGCATATACATTTAATTGGTTTCAGTTTGGGCGCTGAAGTTGCTGGCTTTGCTGGCAAACAGCTGCAGGAATGGGGCATTAAACTGACTCGCATAACTGCACTTGATCCTGCACTGCCACTATTCGAGGGTAATAGCTCGAATCGTCGGCTTAGTCCAAGTGATGCACGTTTTGTCGATGTCATACATACAGATGGCGGCATTTTAGGTAATCCGACAGCAATGGGACATGCGGATTTCTATCCAAATGGTGGACGTCCGTTGCAGCCTGGCTGTGCACGACAAGAAATTGCCAATAATCGTTGGCTGGGGATCATTAGTAAGTTGCACATGCAGCAAGTACTGCAAAGTTTTACTAATTCTTCAACTGTTTCTGTTTCTCTCTTGCGCAGTTGGTTGCAGTCATCAACGTGCTTGGGAATATTTTGTAGAGAGCATACGTCAACCTTTTGCCTTTGTCAGTGAACGTTGTGAACCATCAAAATATTTTGGTAATTGTCGCATGGGAAATGGACGCGCACATATGGGTTATGGTGCAGATCCAAGGTAAAGTTCAATATCAATAGCGAAATAGAACATGAGATAACGAAATTTATTTCAAATGTCATAGACTACGCGGTAAATTCTATCTGGAGACGAACGATGCAAAACCATTTGGACGAAATGCCTCTAAGGAATCCAAGTCAACAATACCACAACCGCCCATTTCATATAAAATGCCAAAGAATGTCACTAGAGAACAGCTGCAGCGGCTAGTGCTAAAGCAACAGGATGAGCAGCAGCAGCAGGAGGAGCAGCAAGAGTATGACTTGGAGGATAACAATATGCTGAACAACAACATTGACAACATCGCATTGACGTGACAAAATGTCTAACAAAATGCTGCCAGACAGACGGAAGTCATTGCTTGTCTCGTCTGCCCCTCGCCACTATTTCCCATTACTACTACCACTACCACTCGCACTCGCACTTTGTTCCGAGACGAAAGAGATTTATGTGTGTACGTACTCTGTGATTTTTTGCACGCAAAAAGTTACAGATTTCTCTGACCACTAAAGCGACCTTAGTTTTATTCCTTAGTTTATAGTCGTAGTTTTAGTCGTAACTTTTTGCTTTTTTTTTGTAAGTTGTTGTTATTGTAAGTTCTCTTGTGATCCTGTTGTATAAGTATTGTTAGCACATAAGTTTATCACTCTTCTCTTACTTACTCTTACTCTTAGTCTTAGTCTTAGTCTAAGTCTTACTCTTTCACTTTGTATTCCTACTTTTGCTCTGCTATTGCTACTTTATTTTGCTTGAAAAGTAAATCGTGTTAAGTCTAAGCTGTTTTATTACTTTTTTTCTTTCTTTTTGTACTCTGCTTCTCACTTGTCTTTCTCTCTCTCTCTCTCTCTCTCGAATCGAACTTTGGGGTGTGTTTAATAAAACAAACACATTAAGAATTTAGATGGCCTTTTAGAGCTATTCCATAGCTATACTTAACAGTTGTAATTGTTATAGCTTTAATTCTTAATAGTCTCAACTTAAGATTTTATTTTTTAGTTTTCAGCAAGTTTGGATGAAATTATTTTTAAAGATGCTAAGGGAAAATGCATAAATACTTTTTTAAACGTTTCCTTGCAGTAGTTTTAACGCACATAAAAAAATAACAATTATTTTTGGTATTTTTACTATATTCCCAATACTAACCATTTAGTATATGTTTGGTATTTAATTAGCATACGATTTAATGTATTTAATAAATATCAATTATTTAGTATTTTAAAAATACTAACTTTTTAACTTTTTAGTATTTTTTAACGTTTATACCAGAAATAAATTAACTATTTAGTATTTTTTAGTATGTTAAAAATACCAAATAATTAGTATTTTTAAGAAAATTAATAATACTAAATATTTAGTATATTTTAGTATGTTAAAAATACCAATTATTTTGTAATATATTAAACTATTTAGTATTTTTTATTTTGTTCAAAGTTTGTATTTTAGTATATTTTTAGTATTTTAAAAATACCAATTATTTTGTATTGGATTAGCTTAGCATCAGTCTTAACGTATTTAAAACCCCAACTATTTAGAATTTTTTAATATTTTAAAAATACCATCTTTTTGGTATTTTTTGGTATTTAATTGACTTAGCATCGGTTGGAAATTATTTAACAAATTTAGTATTTAGTATATTTTTAGTATTTAAAAACTGACAATTATTTTGTGTTTTTAGTATTTAATTAGTTCAGCAAATGTTGGAACGTATAGAAAAATACTAACTATTTAGTATTTTTAGTATGTTAAAAATGCCAATTATTTAGTATTTATTTTATTTAGTTAGCTTAACATCAGTTGACAAATATCAACTATTTTGTAAATTTTTGTATTTTAAAAATACCAAATATTTAGTATTTTTTGGTATTTTATAAATACCAAATATTTAGTATATCTTTTGGTATTTAATTTTTTATCGTATATTTTATGCACATAATTTTAGTTGGATTTATCGCTACTAATAATTATTCTGTGTTGTTCAGAAACATCATTTGATTTTCTCTTTCCCCTAGAATTATTCTCTATCTATAAACCAATGAAATTATATTTGAAATATAAATATAGAATTTTATGTAATGCCTTTTTACAAGCATTTATTTATATCTTATCTACAGCTAAATTGTTTTTATCTTCTTATTCTATTGCTGTTGTATTTCTTTTTAGTATTTTTCTGTATTTCTCTTTATCGATTTTCAGCAATATTTACATCTTTCATCAGCAGTTTTTAGAGACTTTTCGTGCAAAGCATAAAATATAAATTCGATGAGGCTTTCAATGCTACCTGATGTTGGTCTTTTTCACTACCATCTCTCCATCTCATTCCCTCTAACATTCTTTATACCTTTCTCTACCCCTTTCCCTTTTGGTTTCCCATCCCTTGTTTGTCGCAAAGCTTATAGCTTTCTTCACACAAAATTTGACCTAGTAAAATTTGAGAGGTTGGCAAAAAGAAAAGTTCACAAATCATTGACGTTAGCTGTAAATGGAGCGTATTATATTTACCTAGACTTGGTAAATGTTGCAACTGTGTGTTACGAAGTTGCAACGTGCCACTAGCCCAAAAGTGGCATTTGCCGTAAACCTGTCACGTTCAGCCTTTGCGTCGTTCGATGTATTTTGTTTTTTTTTTCTTTCTCGTTTTTTTCTTCTTCTTCTTTTAGCCAAAATCTGCCAGGGCATGAGGCACAAATGTCTCATTAATAATGCAATACACATCACAGGTAATACACACATACAACACACACACACATACACTTATACATTCACACATATATGACTTTCCTTCCGGCAATAGCCCTTTCAGTACTTTCCTTTTCCTTTTTACCTTTACCCCGTTTACTTTCTCTCTCTCTCTTTCTTTCTCTCGAATATAGCGCGCGCGTTGCTGCGGCTTCCGCTCGTTAAGCGTTCGCCTATGAAATGAGTTGAAAATCGTTCGCCGCCGCAGCTCATTGCACATTATAGCGCACATCCTGCCGCTATTGCAGTTGCTTCTCACTTTCCTCTTCATATTGTTGTTGTTATTGTTGTTGTTGTTGACTTGTTTTAATGCACACATGTTGGGCCATAATTATTGGCTGGCTGCATTTTGAGGCTAAAGCTAATAAACAATTTATAGTGCAATTTTAATTATTAATCACTTCTCTTTTTTTTTTTAATTATGCCTACTAAAGAAAATGGGCGTGGCACGCGTCTAGAGTTTTGTAAATATTGCTTTGGCTCCTTTTGCGAATTGTATGTATTTTCTTTTCAGTTTATTTTTCTTTATATTTTTTTTTGTCGTCTCATACAAAAATATTGTTGTTTTTTTTTCGGTCCGTCCTTGGGGGCGTATACTTAATTTTTGATGTTTTCGTTTCGTTTCATTTTTTTTTTGCCGCCTGTCGTTTTGCTAAGGTTTCCCGTTGCGTCATTGCCGTTGCCTAAAGCACTTTGCATGTCATATTTTGTTTTCGTTTTCCTTTTTTTTCTCGCTATACTCTAAAAAACTGAGTTCAATGACTTTTGCATAAGTTTTGTAATGTGTTTAGGAGGAGAAGTTTCAAATAATTGCAAATTATTTTTAAAATAATAAAGCTATAAATAAATACATTTTATAAAATAAATAATTAATAATTAAATAAATCAAATAAATAATTTATATATAATGAAAAATATATAAAATAAAATAAATAAAAAAATACTAATTAAATTAAAATATAAAAGATAAATTTAAAAAAAAAAAAATTTTATAAATAGGTAATAAATAAATAAATAAAATAAATACATACATTTTATAAAATAAATAAATAAAATACATTTTAAAAATAATGAAATGATTCAAATAAATAAATTAAATATAATTAAAAAAAAAGTAAAATATAAAAAATAAATTTAAAAAAAAAAAATTATTTTATAAATAGTTAATAAATAAAAATAAATAAATAAATACATTTTATAAAATAAATAAAAAAAATAATTAAATAAATCAAAATTAAATGTAATAGAAAATTTAATATAAAATAAAGGAAATATATTAAATAAATTAAAATATAAAATAAAAAAAAAAAGTTTTATATTTAGTAAATAAAAATAAATAAATAAAAATAATTTAATTAATAAATCTTGTAAGTAAAGTCAAGCGTATTAAAAAAGCTGAATAAAAAAATACACGGATAATAATTTATGTTGTTTTTTTTTTATTTTTTTTTTTTGGCTTTGGTTTTTCTTCACTTGCGCTGCTGTCTGTGCTTTGGGCTAACTAAATTAAATTACTTGGGCAGCGTTTAGTCATGAGTCACGGCTAAAACTAAAATATGCGCTGTGACGAGGGTCAAATGCAAAACACAAAACTTAACTTATATCCCAACAACAACAACAACAAAAACAAAAACAAAAATTAAGTAAAATGCATTACATATAATAAATGGAAAGCTGAATATAAATAGTTAAATGTAATTTGGCTCATTGAGAAATCAACATAATTTACTTGAACTTAAATACATAAGTGAAGCTTATACTTAAGTTCTTACGAACTTCCAACACAATTTGCTGTTAGCCAATACAATAACTGGCAAAGAACAATTATAAGCGACACTCGACAAGCGACAAGCAGCAAGCGGCAAGCGACATTCAACATTCGACATTCATTCAATCGAATCGCAGTTCATTGTTAAGTAGGCCAATTAGGTTTGAGTTTTGCCTTTGATTATAGAGCTAGATATGCAGAGACATATTGTGTGTTTGTGTGAGAGAGAAAAAAGAGAGAGATAGAGATATATATGGAGCCAAGGGAGAAGCGCTATGAACCATTGCTCTATAGTTATGTGGCATGCTACATGACAATGGTTTATAAACAAGGCGCAGACACGTGCAAAACGAGCACAGAATAAACGCGCTGACTCATGGGCGTTGTCTAATGAGCTCTTTGTGTGCGCCGGGACTGTGCGGGTGTTGGCGTTGTCAAAGGGTGGGAGGGAATAACGGTGTAAAGCATGAAAATGGGAAATATATATGGGATATGTACATACATATATGGATAAAAAGGGCATTGAGATCGAGCTGCCACTTTACAGTAAAAGCTGATTGATTGATTGATGTTGAAATTGATTGTAGTAGTTCTTGCTTGTCGTTGTCGCTTACAATGTTCCACTTATTGTTGTTGTTGCTGTTGCTGTTTACGTTGTAGCCTTGTATTTACAGTGTATCCATAACTTATTTATAACTTGACTCTCATGAAATTTAATACAATTTCATTCTTTCATATTTTCGGCATATGAGCAAGCAACCAACTGATAAGTGTGTCAGACATTTTTGACACCTCAAAGTAGGCTACTCGAAACATGAGTTTTGCATGTATTACTCACAGCACGTTGCTCAATTCGTCAGTCAGTTGGTCGTTCAGTTAGTCAGCCTATTACTCAGTCCTTTAGTCAGTTATCCAGCCAGTGAGTCAATCAGTCAGTCAGCCAATCACGCAGTCAGTCAATCAGTCAGTTAATCAGTGATTCAGTCATTCAGTTAGTTAGGCAGTCAATCAGTCAGTCGGTCAGTCAGTCAGACAATCAGTCATTCAGTCAATCAGTCATTCAGTAAGTGAATCAGTCAGTCAGTCAGACAGTCAGTCAGTCAATCAGTCATTCAGTCAATCAGTCAATCAGTCAATCAGTCCTTTAGTCAGTTATTCAGCCAGTGAGTCAATCAGTCAGTCAGCCAATCACGCAGTCAGTCAATCAGTCAGTCAATCAGTCAGTCAATCAGTCAGTCAATCAGTCAATCAGTCAGTCATTCAGTCAGTCAGTCAATCAGTCAGTCAGTAAGTCAGTCAGCCAGTGAATCAATCAGTCAATCAGTCAGTCAATTAGTCAGTCAGTCAATCAGACAGTCAGTCAGTCAGTCAGTCCATCAGTCAATCAGTCAATCAGTCAGTCAATCAGTCAGTCAATGAGTCAGTCAGTCATTCAGTCATTTAGTCAGTCGGTCAGTCAGTCAGTCAGTCAGCCAGTGAATCAATCAGTCAGTCAATCAGTCAATTAGTCAGTTAGTCAATCAGATAGTCTATCCTTCAGTCATTCAATCTTTTATATTTCAGTTCTTGCTCGTTTAGCAGCTGGTCTCTTTCTCTCTTTCTTTCTGTCTCTCTTCCTCTCTCTCCCGACAGTCAGTCAGTCTGTCCAACTGTCTGTCAGTCTTGACATATACAACTTGTTTTCAAGCACAGCAGTTGAAACCATCGTCAACTCGTCTAAGCGCCACAAAAAACAAAAAAAAAAAACAAAAAATTAATTAAATCGATAAGGTTGGGTTATTTTTTCTTTTTTTTTTGCTGTGCTTTGTGCTTTCATCATTGAGTTTTATGTGCGCTCAGCATGCTAAGTTTTAAAATGAGAACAAGCACAGCTAAAGCTAAGGCTAAAGCCTAGTTATCACAGTAAAATACCCAGCAGTGAAGCACTGAAAGCATATTTCTGTTGTTGTAGAGACAAGTGAGAGAAATATAGAAATATGTAGCATAAATGCTTTATGCATATATATACCGGGTATTTTTTAGTCGCGCATACATTGACCAACAATATTTGTTTGCTGCAACACCTGCTCGTGTTGCCTTTTGTGCTTGTTTTGGCATCTAATGCACTTAGCTTAGAGTGTGTGTGTGTTAGAGAGAAAAGAGAAGCGATAGAGTGTGGGCATGAGTGCGAGCAAGACAATAAACAATTCCATTAAGTTGTACAACAACGTGTCGCATCTGTTGTGTATCTCTCAGCGGCTTTCTGTCTGTGTGTGAGTGCTGCTCGCTATCTCTCTTTCTCTCATACTTTATTTGCTTGTGCCGTGTGTTTATTATTTGTTGCATACTTGCGGGCGCAACATTGTCATGAAAATTGCATTTTACTACATTTATCAGTGACTTTTACGTGACAAAGCAAACTCAATATGTTGTATGTGTATGTGTTTGTATATTCTCTTATATTTTCGCTAAGTGAATTTATTGTATTTAATAATGCTTTTCGTGTCATAACACAAGATTCTTCTAAACATAACAAAGCGACGTATAGCAGCTGAGCATACTTGTTATGAAGCAAACACAGATGTTTAGCAAGACAAAAAGTGAGAGAGATAGATAAAGAGAGAGAGAGAGTAAGAGAGATGTTCTCTGTGTGTGCTTGTGTATGTTTTGCAGTCGGAACGTTCTAATTGCCGCACACATTAAAATCCAATTAAATGCTATAATATCATATAAACAATGAAAGTTTTCTGTAGACGTCAACGTCAACGACAACGCCAACGCCACCGTCGCTATCGCCGCCGTCACTGGCTTGCTGTCAGCCTAATGGTAGGAAGCGTGCAATAAACATGTAGAGGATATGCTTTGCTGTTTAGCCGATAATAACACAGTAACAAACAATTCAAACAGTTATACAAATAAATCTTTTTTTATATTAAAATATAATTTTAATTTTCTATTAAATTTAAATAATTATTTCAAATCATTTACATAATTTGTAAAATTAAATAAAAATTATAATTAATAAAAATATTTTATAAAAGTAATAAAAGTATTAAAAATTATAGAAAAACAAAAACTAAAAAAAATTTATAATTATAAAAAATAAACATTAAAATAAATTAAGCTACAATTATCAAAAAAAAAAAAAAATAATTAATAAAAAACAAATAAATTGAAGAAAAATGTGTAAAAAATTAAAGTAAATTAAGAAAAGGGAAAAAAACTCAAATGAAAATAAAAACAACAAATAAAAATTAAAATTCATTAAAAATTAATATAAAAAATATTCAAAAATCATCTAAAAAATTAAATACAAAATAAAATAAAATTAAATAAATAAAGAAAATGAAATTAATAATAAAATACTTTTTATTTTAATATCTTATATTTTTTTTCAGTATATTCTCAACTATTATTCTGAAGTACTATTCTCTGCAGCTGGAAGTGTAGCACATTTGTTGTCGCTGACTGTAGCTATGTAGCTGTAGCTGTTTATCAATAGACGCGTTTGGCTAATTGCAAAACTTAGGCCGACAAGTTGCAAAGGAAACAACAATGACAGCAGTAAATAGCAGTAAAAATAACAACAAGAACCAAGCATAGCTTATACAATGTGTAAGAGAGACAGACAAATGGAGAGACAGAGAGAGAGATATACACATTGAAACAAAGTGCAGCCATAGAAATTTGTGACAAAAGTGTCAAATTTGCCAACTAGCAAAGCGCACACACACAACATGCACAATCTATGCTTAAACACCGACATACAGACAAGCATAGGCATGTATAGACATGCACAAACATGCACACGTATATATATATATATATGTCGGTCCATGTAACAGCCTCATCAGGCGTAATTATGGCTTTTAGCACATACAACGAGTTGAAAAGTTAAAATTGCCGCTACGATGCCATTTTGGTACATTGAAAAGCAGTTGACAGCCAGAGTGGCAGACTGAAAGAGAGTGAAAGAGAGAGAGAGAGAGAGAGAGAGGGAGTGGGGGAAGTGTAAGCTGTGGTAATGTGTGTAAATGATATACTAGTTAACTTAGTTAGCAGTTAACAGTCGACGAGTGAGTCAGCAAAATTGCATATTTTAAAGTTGCAACAGCGTTGAGTGAAAGTCACAGGCAGAGGGGGGAGAAAAAAAAACCTGTTAAAAGCCTGCCATATGTATGAATATGCCTCTCTGTGTCTGTATGTGTGTGTTCAACTAAAAGCCATTTTGCTTTTTGTATATGTGCACTTGGCGTGCATTGAGAGGCGACAAGTTGAGTTGCAACAACGAGCAGAACCGGAGTGTGGCATAGCATTGAAGGGAAAGAGTTAACAATTTACTCTATGCCAACGACTCAAAGTGTGCTCGAGCTTGAGTTCTGACTGAACGAGTTGTGCACTCAAAATCGAATCGGCCAAAAGCAAAAGACAATTTGCCGTTGACGTTGTCATTGCCGTTTCAGTTGCAATTGCAGTTAAAATAAATGGATTTTAAATGAGTTGAAAACAAAAGGTTTTTGCTATTCAGCAGCAGATGCAGAAGAAAAACATTGCCTAGCATTGCAAAATGGCAATGCGTGGGCGTGTGTTCAACTAAAGGAACATTTAAAACAATTGTCACAATGTAAATGCATTGCATTTGGCAACAAAAAAACAATGAAAAAAAAAAAACAATAAATTTAATTGAAATTCGTCCTTGAGCAATGCGACAGAGAGAGAGAGAGAGAGAGAGGGAGGAGGAGAGAGAGAGAGAGAGAAGTAAAAGCAAGAACGCATTTTGCTGTTATTTTAGCCATTGTTGCAGCATTCACAATGTGTCGTCTGCTGTCTGTGTGTCTGTCTCTGTGTGTGTGTGTATTGTCTGCTTGCCTTTCTCTCTGTTTGTACGTTTCGGGCGTTTTTCCAATTTCGCGTCTTCCATTTCCGGCCAAGCGACGGCGTACATTGCAAATTTATGACATTTTTCTTGCCTTTCCGTTTCGTTCCTTTTCCCTTTTATTTTTTCTGTGTGTATTTTTTTTTTTGTTCATCTGCTGCTGCTACAAAAGCTTTTAGTTTTGCGTAAACTTTTTCGCTATCCCTGTTTTATATACCCTGCAACGGTGTGTTGCAACATGGGGTAGTTATACTTGCTGACAGCGTTAAGCTAAAAATTTCAACTTTAAACTTCAACGCATATCTGGCAGCTGTGCTGCTGCTGCTGCTGCAGTTGATAAAAAAAAGTTTTTGAGTTATGTTACGATATTGTCAATGCTTGCCTTAAACTGAAAGCTGCAACTTTTTGTATGTTGTGGCTTTAACTTTGAGCGTCGCATAATGAAATCAGTGGACAACGGGGAAATCAGACCACAACAGATTGTACTCGGCAAACAAAAGAGAAAGACAAACAGAGAGAGATAGAGACAGAGATGTATAGATAGAGAGACATAGAGTCAGAGGATGAGAAGTGGAACTATACTGCAAATTCAATTACATAACATGTAAAGGAAGCAGTAAGAAAAACAATGGATTAGAGGCAGAGGTAGAGGGAGATGAAGCTAAAACTCATTTTGTTTTGTTTAGTTTAAATTAAATGAAAAATAAATTTCAAAAGTTGAAAAATATTTAAATAAATTAAAGAACGAGTTACGATTTATATTTATGTTTTGCTTTTACATATTCCAATTAACTTTTCAAAGTCCTAATTAAATTTAAATAAATAATATGTTGTTTTAATATTTTAAAAAAAAAATATTTAACACACAAATATTTAATTAATATTGGATAAATATAATAATACAAAATATGTATATTAAAATATGCATACAAGATACATAAAATCTAACAAAATTGAGTAAATAAATTTATCAAAAATATATTTATATTTATTTATATTTATTTAGAGTTTATTAATATTTATTTATATTTATTTATATTTATTTATATTTATTTATATTTATTTATATTTATTTATATTTATTTATATTTATTTATATTTATTTATATTTATTTATATTTATTTATATTTATTTATATTTATTTATATTTATTTATATTTATTTATATTTATTTATATTTATTTATATTTATTTATATTTATTTATATTCGTTTATTTTTATTTATTTATATTTATTTATTTATATTTATTTATATTTACTTATATTTATTTATATTTATTTATTTATATTTATTTATTTATATTTATTTATATTTACTTATATTTATTTATATTTATTTATATTTATTTATATTTATTTATATTCGTTTATTTTTATTTATTTATATTTATTTATTTATATTTATTTATATTTACTTATATTTATTTATATTTATTTATTTATATTTATTTATTTATATTTATTTATATTTACTTATATTTATTTATATTTATTTATATTTATTTATATTTATTTATATTTATTTATATTTATTTATATTTATTTATATTTATTTATATTCGTTTATATTTATTATATATTTATTTATATTTATTTATATTTATTTATATTTATTTATATTTATTTATATTTATTTATATTTATTTATATTCGTTTATTTTTATTTTAAGTATTTATTTTAGAAATTTAAGTAAATATTTCATGTTATTTTTGTTATCTTTGATTGATTTTGCTTTGTTTTTGTTATTGCTTATTCACAGTCTGTAAGAATGAAATACAATGCATAATGCAGAATGCACAATACACATTCACGTGCATTACCGTTATCTAATATGATTTCTAACACTCTCCAGGCGCCACTCAATGCCGTCCAGCTTCGAGGACTTTGCCAGCAGTCTAAACGCCTCAATCAATGCAATTAAAGTAAATGCACAACAACAATGGAAACAACAACAACAACAATGCAACTACAAGCATATTCTATATATATATATATGTATATATAGGAATAGTACGTGCTATATATGCTATTATGGCTCAGACATCGCGTGTGTTGTGCTAATGCATTGCCACGCCCAGAAGTGGGTTGAATGCAGGAACGAAAAGAATTGGAAATTCTTTATTTTGTTGTATTTACTGTTGTCGATGTTCTTGTTGTTGTTACTATTGTATTGTGCTGGCACTTTGAGTGCAGCACGTGAGCAGCACGGTAGCTGATTGTAAAAAGAATTCAACTATAAAAAAAAGAAACCATAGCAACAACAACTACAACTACTATAACAGCTAGAATAAAAATAACAACAATATCAACAGCAATAGCAACAACAACAAGAAATGTCTGCGACTTGAACTCAATGCGTAAACAGTAAAGTTTAATGCACTCTTAGTGCAGGACAAAGCCGCCAAAGCGAAGCGAAGAGCTTAGAAGGAAGTAAAAAAAAGACAGCAGCAGCAGCGACAAGGAGAAATATGCAGACGACAAAGCGCACAAAGTGCGTTAACATAACACGAGACATGAGACTTTAAACTTACACTAAGAAAAACAAAATATGGAAATTCAAAAAAAAAAAAAAATGAAAAGAAAGTTTAAGCTGTTAAAAATATGTACGTCGAAAAAATATATATATTAAAATATATTTATTAATTTTCAGCATATAATTTTTGTTTTTATTATTAAATTCTCAATATATAAAAAATTTTCATATAATATAAAAATAAAAATAAATACAGAAAATATAAAAAATATTTTATAGACAAAACAAAATAATAAATAAAAGAAATGAGTGAAGGTGTATATTAAATAAATAAAAATTAAAAATAATAAACAAAGAAAAATATAATACTATTGTATAGAGAATTTTATATATAATATTTCATTTATATTAAATAAATAAATCAAAAATATTAACTGTTGATCCCTAAAACTAAATTATATTTCCCTGATTTCATCAATATCGCGAGAATATAATTAATTGCAAGACGTGTACAACGAACGCCATCACTGAAATTGCAACATTTCATAAATACATTTGATGTAGATATTGTAGAAGCGCCAACAGTTCAGATTTAACGCCACATTATGTTCTTTCAAAAGATTTACGTCGAACCTTTTGTCAACTAACAGCGGGGAAACGCAAATGTAACTACTCTCTCTAAGATCTAGACACCATAGGTTGGGCAACCGAAATTAATATTAACTTTAAATTTGTAATCGTCGCAGTAGTATATAGTATATATAAACATAATATAATTATTATTAATTTTTTGCTCAGTTTCAAAGAGAATTTGGTTCTGGACAACAATCTGGAAAACTTTGTTTACTTTTCAGCTGCATCAAATATATTTTTAATAATTTTAAAATTTTGTTATAGTGTTATTATATTTATTTTTTATTTATTTTATTTTGTTATATTTAATTTATTTTATTATATTTGTTTTATTATATTTATTTTTTTATATTTAATTTATTTTATTATATTTCTTTTATTATATTTATTTTTTTATATTTAATTTATTTTGTTATATTTCTTTTATTATATTTCTTTTTTTTTATTTAATTTATTTTATTATATTTTATTTATTTTATTACATATTAAATTTAATATTACATTAATTATTTTTATTATTTTTTATATTTATTTGAATTTTATTATAAATGAAATGCTTTTATATTTGCTTATTTTCGCTGTTAGCGTAAACAACATTTTTCAGCTGCATCAAATATCAAAGTGAATTTCATTGAATACACAAGTTTCTTGCTCAAATTAAATTCAATTAGCTGCACAAAAAAAAAGAAACATTTAAATAAAATTAAATACATTATTGTTGTTGTTGTTTTTGCCTTTGTTGTTGTTGTAGTGAGTGCTGTGAATATTGCGTGTTGGCCAACAATGAGAGAACGAGCTCCAGAGAGAGAGAGAGAGCATATGAAAGAAAGAGGCGCGACAGTATGGTTCAGGTTCAAGCACTTTTCTCGGAAGGCGATAAGAAACGCAGATATAAAGTAACAAAGAATAAAACAAAGAAGAAAATGGAGGAAGTGAAAGGAGAAAAAAGAATGGCCGACGCCATGCGGATATCCGGTTGAATATGTTGCGTGTGTCGCGTGTGGCAACGAGAGAGAGAGAACGACAGAGTGTGGGAGCGAGTGAACGTGGAAGAGTGGAAGAGAGAGAGAGAGAGAGAAAGAGAGAGAGAGAGAGAGAGAGAGAGAGAGAGAGTGGCATAGTGGGGTAGACAGAAAAAGAGAAACGTGTTTAACGGTCATCAAGTTGATTAATGTTTGATTTTAATGATTTATTTAGTCGCGTCTGCCACCGTTTGCCCCACAACAACAACAACAACAACAAAAAATTGTTCAAAATTGCTAAAATGGTTTAAATGGCCAACAACAACAACGAAAGAGAGCAAAAACAAAAATGGCTAAAATGGCAAAGTCAGTTAGAGCTTACGTAAAGTAAAGGTAAAAAAAAAACTATGAGCGACCCAAAGCGACATATGAAAAGCACATTTATAACGT
>JBAMBR010003995.1:0-27026 GCA_037044475.1 Zaprionus obscuricornis
TCGACTTAATTAACAACAAGTAAAATATATATATATATGTTTTGTTCTTCTTTTCTTTTCGTATGCTAATTAACATGTATGAAAAAGTAAAGTTTTTTGTTTTTACAGTATCTTAAACTTATGAAATTTGACAACATTGCTTTTGAAGTAAACTTTAAATACAAGCAAAAAAAAAAAAAATGAATTTGCTTAGTTGTTATAGTCGTAATTGATGGGATATAAAGTAAAACTTTTGTTTTTAGCTATTAAAAGCGACGTGGCAAAATCAATAAAGTAAATTAAATAACATTACAAAAAAGCAAAGAAAGAAAAAAAAAAACAAAAAACAACAACTTACCGTTATCAATCAACGTTAAAGCACAAAACTTCATCAGCACAGTTTGAGGTTGAAAATTGTCCACGAGGAAGCTCTACAATAAAGCACAAAAAGTAAAAAAACAAAATTAGAAAATCATTTTATTTTTTCCTTTGTTATAATTTGATTTTTTTTGTATTCTTTTGCATTTGCATTCAAAAGTTGTGCAAGCGTATAGAAATTCCAATTATTATACTAACAACGTCCTTGACAATGATATAAGCAGCAGACACACACACACACACATACACAAGCACGCACTCACAGTGAGTGCACACGCCTCACTCATGGCCGACGCCGCCCCACTGTTAAGTTGCGCGTAGCACCACTGTTGTGCGCCCTTGTTGTAAGTTATTGTAGCTTCAAAACCGCAATTGTGCCACAAAACTGCAACATCAATAAACGATAAATGTAATAGAAACATACATACAGACAGACAGACAGACAGGGAGTGGGAGTGAGACAGTTACAGATACAGATATACACATAGAAACTTCCACAATTCACACAACATTGTACATTCAACAATGCATGACGATAATAATAATATTGCTTTAATCAAACTACACAACAATTGATGATTGCAATATTGACAAGTCAAAATGAGCGATAAGCAGCGTATATATATACACAGTGGTATTGTTATCGAATTATCGATGACAGCTTATCGAGATATCGCATTTTGCAATCAATTAGTAGCTATTAAGCGTTAGATGAACATTTAAGCATATAATAAATTAACTATGTTATTTATCGTTATTGTTATCGATTACAAGTTATCGAGAAATTGTATTTTAGTTAATAAATTACTTAAATTGAAGCGATAGACTACATTTAAGCATAACTAACTAAGCATTGGTATTATAATCGAATTGTCGATGACAAGTTATCGGAAATCGTATTTTCAAATCAATTAATTTGTAGCTATCAAGTGTTATATCAACATTTAAGCGTAAGGATACTAATTATTGATCTATTTATAATATTATCGATTACAACTTATCGATAAATAGATAATTAGTCATTTAATTACTAGCAATTAAAGCGATAAATCTAACCTTTAATAAAAGGCAACTAAGCATTGGCATATTTATCGAATTATCGATGACAAGTTATCGGAAATCGTACTTTGAAATCAATTAATTTGTAGCTATAAACATAAGGCAACTAAGCATTGATCTATTTATAATATTATCAATTGCAAGTTATCGATAAATCATTTAATAGTCAATTAATCAGCAGTTATAACGCAATCAATGTAAACTTAAAGAAAAGGCAACTTAGCATTGTTTTATTTTTTGAATTATTGCCGACTAATTATCGATAAATCGTATTTTGTAATACATTAAATATTAGCATTAAGCGTTAGATTAACAATTTTAGCGCGTAATAAATTAACTTCCTTGGTTAAGTCAACTTATCAAATTATGTTGGAGTTAGTTTTATCTATTATTCTTTTATATTCACGCTAATAAAAATATAAAATATTCCTACATTTAAATGGAACATACGATAAATTAGCAAACGAACATAACAAAAGCGCAAAAATGAAAGTTTTTCCCAAAAGTTATTAAAGCATAAACATAATAAGCTATAAAAGGCGCTTAAAGCTTTTGCTTTATATTTGCTTTGCTTTTGCGTTCATTGCGTGTGAACTTGGAATCAGTGTGCGACGCGCAACTGTTTTCCCCACACACAACGCATCAAGAATCATCAAAGAGTTGTCGCAACAGTCACAACAACAACAGCTACAATAACAGCAACAACAACAACAAATAACAATAACCGTTCTGCATAGCAAGTGTATGTCTGTTATTCTTCTTCTTCTTGTTCAACTTCATCAACATTTTCTTCTTCTTTTTCTTCCTTTGCACTCTTCTCTTCCGTACATACACTGAGCGATTCGTATGCCTGTAATGTGTATTATGTTATCATAAAGCAAAAAAAAAAAAAAAAAAAAGTGAAAAAATATATAAAACGAATAATACAGAAAATATTGCAAGCAAAACCATAAATAGCAAAATAATGTGATAAGCGCACATTGAACGACGTCGACGACGTCGACAATGTTGAGGACGGCGACGGCAACAGAGACGTTGAACAATGCTACGGTCGTCGGTCGGGTAAGTTGTCCCGCAATTGCCACATGGAGAGTTTGGTTTAGGTGCAACAAAAACAACAAATACATAAACAGCAGCAGCAACAGCCGTCACGACAGCAAACGCAGCGCAGCAGCAGCAGCAGCAGCATCCGACAACGACGACAAGTGCAGAAGTAGTAGTCGAAGAAGAAGAAGAGACTAAAGTAAAAGCAGGACGACGTACATACATATAACGCAGTCAGCAGCAACAACAACAACAGCAACAGCAGCCAGCACATGCGATGCAAACGAATTTGATGTGAGCAGTGAACGAACGAGCCGGCGACAAAGCGCTTTGACTGTCTGTCTCTCTCTCTCTCTCTCTCACTCTACCCAACTCCCTTTTGCGCTGCCATCAACCGTTTACTCAATCTCACTCTCTTACTGACTCTTAAGCAAACGAACAACGACGAATGCGTCGTCGACGTAGACGTCGACGTTAGCAGCCAGCATAACACAATTTATCGTTGTCAAAGTTATCGCATACACACTCGACAATATCTACGCGCGTTCGTTCATGTTTGTTGGCTCAGCCGAATTTTGCGGGGCAGCGGACATTTCGGGTCGACGTCGAGAAATGCGTTGCACAGTGTGCGTGTGTATGTGTGTGTACAATGATTTGAACATACATACAAATTAAATAAATATTGTTTACTTTAAAATTTTTCAACATTATTTTTTTTTTCTATGTGTATATTTGTACAGCTTAGCGTAGAATTGTCAATAAATTTGTATAAAAAAATAAAAATTTAACTCGCTTTTTTTTTTTAGGTATGTACATACATATATGAAACCACTGTGCGTATGGTTTAACTTCACAAAACTTCACATTCATCGTTGTCGACGTCGCCGGTTTTGCGGTTGCTTTTGGCTAGCGTATTTCTAGTTCGAGTAATCGGTCTATGTAAGTTATACACGCATATGTATGTGTATGTGTGTGTGTGATTGTGTGTTTGTTTGTCAGTGAGTGAGTTCGTATGCGTTTGTATGTTTATGTTTGCTTTGAATTTTACTTTTTTTTTTACTGTTTTTTTTTTGTTTTCGTTCGTTGAAATTGAAAATGCGTGTAACGTGTGTAAATCGAGTCCAGCGAATCGCGCGGACTGCCCCAACTAAATCCAAAAAACAAAAAAAACAAAATTAATCCCCAACAAGAGAGCGAGCGCCAGGCAGCAAAACAAAAGTAGGCGGCGTTTTATTTTTTTCTGCTGTTTTTTTTTTTATTTTTTATTTTGCGATAATTTTTCTGCTTATATTTACCCAACGATTGCCTATGCCACACACCGCATTCGTATTCGACCGCCACCTCATAAACTCATCTGTCTCTTTCTCACTCGCAGAGCACACAAACAGCAAATATAAGTTTTACACCGCAATTGCAGTTGGCGTCGGTAGTTGAAAATTATCATGACTATTGCTTGTAGTTTCAGTCTGTTGTTGTTCTTGTTGTTGTTGTTGCTGTAGTTGTTGTTGTCAATTTGTAGAGATAATAAAAACCTAACAACTTGTAGTTTTATTTGCTAACAAAGCCAACAAACGGCAAGCAACGACGGCAGCAAGCGAGCAGGTTCGTTGACCATTGAACAGCTGTGGGACATGCAGTGTCACGATCGCTTACAACAACAACAAAAAAAGAGAAATAGTTATGAAAACACATAAAACAGAAAACAGAAACAGAAAAAAAAATAAAAATAATTAAAACTATCATGATAATTATTTCGCTTAAATAGTAAAATTATTTCTGTTGCCGATAGTTGAAGCGAGCTTTTATTTATTTATTTATTTTATTTATTGTAGCTTGTTCGCATAATTAAATATAAAATATTGCTATCAATTTTATATTGTGCATCGCTCTTGTAGTTGAATGTAGTTTTCTATATCTTTTATCAAGGTCATCTCCATCTGTGTTTTTGCTAGTTTTTTTTTCTGTTTTCTGTTGTATTTTTCTTTTTTTTTTTGGCATATTGTATAAAAACAACGCGCAAAAGCTTTTGCGCTAATGGGGCGCAGCGACGCGACGTTTGCCGCCACTGTTGTTGTCGCAGTCAACGCTAACGCTGACAGCAACAGTGACAGATGCACTAACATGGATTAAAAGTGTGCAAAAGACAAGACAAAAGAAACGAAGAGAGAAAAACCTACATACATACATACATGTACATACATAGCATAGCATAAAAACAAAAGCAATGCCGCTGCAGACGACGAACTCAACATAGAGAAACAAACAGAAGCAGCGACAAAGCAGCAACAACAACAACAACAACAACAAGAACAATAGCAGAGCAAAGCCAACTAAGCTGCTGAACTATTCACTGCTATTCTGCTGCTGCCGATAATACTACAACTACACCACCCTGCACTTCGCTCACTCTCTTTATACATATGTCTATCTTTGTCTCTCTCATACCCGCTCGCCCACTCGCCATATATGCGACAGACATGTCATAAATGCGCTCTTTCAATTGTGCTGTCTTCTTTTCTGTCTGTGACTGTGTCTGCTCTGCTTGCTGCTGCTGTCTCACAATGAAAATGAAAAGGAAATGGAACAGCGGTAAATTACGTTTTGTATATGCAAAAACAAATTTCAAGTGAAATTATGTGCGAAAAGATAGAATAAAATTGGCAAAGGTAAGTAAGAAAATTACACACACACACACAGAGAGAGAGAGAATCATTTGCATATGTATTTTGATATGTAATTAATTAACGTTTAGTGTTATTAAGTACAAATAACGGTTTGTCAATGTTAGACAACTCTAAAACAAAAAAATCACTTAAAATTTAAAAGCCATTTAAAAGTTTTTTTTTTTTTTTTTTTATGTGTTTTTTACTGTGCGCAAAATTAAATCATTATTTAAGACACTTGGGACAGCTGGCTGTCATTTAATTATGATATATAGAACAGTTATTGTCAAGTCATCTCTGCTTATTTTATTTTATTTTTATTTAATTTTTTTGCAGTAGTTTTTGTGAAAGTTTTTGACTGTAGTTAGCGTTTTTTTTCTTTTCATTATTTAATTTTAAATTGATTCTTAACAAACAGACAAACAAATGCATTAAAGTGAAAGAAACTTTTTTTGTATGTGCATGTGTATGTGTGTGTGTGTGTGTGTGTCTGTGTTTGCCTCTTGATTGCTTTTCAATCACAACGTACCGCCGTCTCGTGCCGTTCCGTATCGCACCCGGTTTCACCCACTAAAAAGCCGACAGTAGTAGTGTGCCAATTCCATAGCGTTTCAGTAGTAGCAAAGAACAGTTTTCATGCTCACTTCACTTCACTTCACTTCATTTCCATTTTTCATTTTAAAATTCAATTTCTACATATAAAATTGTTTCTTTTCAATTTCAATTCAATTCAGTTTCAACTCCCTTGCGACGGCGACAGCGACGACGACATGCGACTCTTACTCACTTTCAAGTTTGCTTCTCTTTATTTTTTGTGTGTAAGGTTATTTGAAATTTAATTAAGATTAATTAAATGCAAAAGCGTTTTGCTTGTTGTTCAAGGGTCATTTATCCATAAGATATACTATCTGAGGACACAAGTTGTTTATAATTGAGTTGCAACAAATGATTGCATAAAATAATAATAATAACAATAAAGCGTTAAAAAAAATTTACAAAAAAAAATGAAATAAATATGCAAAGTAAATAAAATTCCAGCAACGAAGCAGCAAATGTTGACAACACGCAGCTAACGCTGACGTCGAAGTCGACGTCAACGCATAAAAATGCAAATGAATATGCGAGAGAGAGCAAAACAAAAGCAACAAATAAAATCGCAACTTCTGTGTATGTGTGTGTGTGTGTGTGGGAGAACGCGCTAAGTGGGGCGCGACAACTGCGATCTGAATGATACAAAAACAAGCACAAATAGAAGATGAGAAGAGAGATGTCAGAGACAAACACACACACACGCAAAACATATATAAATGCATGCAAGCATCTGCCAACGCGTTGACGTCGTCGTCGTCGTAGCTGCTGCTGCCGACGCAGTCAAATGTCATTTGTCGTTGCTGCAGGCGCTAAGAGTCTATATATGTATGTACATATGTAGCTCTAGCTTCACTGTTTAAAGCTTTGAGCTACATATACAAACAAAAGCAACGCACACACACACACATACACATACGTTCACATTAATAGGCATGACAGAGAAATGAAACTGGCGAAAAATGTTTGAAATTCAAGCAAATGTTTTGCATATAAATTTGTATTTTTAGTTTTGCTCGTCTCGCGCTGCCAGTGCTGCTACTGCTGCCAGCTGCCCGCCGCCCACTATACACCGCCTCCGCACAAAAAAATAAAATAAAAAGCAGTGCTGCTGCTACACTCATTCATGCTTTCCGTGTTATATAGTTGTTGTTGTTGTTTTTGTTTGTTTCTGTTTCTGCTTTTTTATTTTGTTGTCTTTGTTTTTGTTTTCTTACACATTTTGACTCACACACACACACACACACATACTTCATACACAACAGTTTGTATTGTGTTGTGTTCTTTATAAATTATGTATAAAAATGTTGTTGTTGATGTCATTTGAAAATGAAATGGAAAACTTTAGGTCCTCAAAGTCACTTTGAGAGTGAGTACAAAAAAAAAAAAACAAAAACGTTTGCTTTGAGAGATAAATAAGCAAATGTCTGTCTAGTTGTCTATCTCTTTTTCTCACACACTTAACATTCTCTCTCTCTGTCTTTAAATTTGACAATTGCCTATTCTCATTTAACTCAAAACGTTGTACAAACTCTAAAACAAACTTTTTATGCAAGCTCAGTTACATATCTCTATTTCGCTCGCTCACACACACTCTCTATCTCTCTCTCTCTTGCTCTCTCTCAACAAATGCCAAGTTTAACTCAACGCCAAGAAACAAGTGCCAAGAATTGTAAAATGAAAATAAAGAACGAACAAACGAAATGAGAAAAAAAAAACACAACAAATAAATAAATAAATAAAGTGGCAACAAAAATTGAATGTGAAAGGGCAAGGATAGAGAGGATAGAGGATGGTGGCAACAGCGTAGTGTAGCAAAAGGGGTGTCATAACAATTTTTTGTTGCTGCTTTTTTTTTTTTTTTTTGTTTTTATTGGCAACAGCAAAGCGTCGGAGCACTATGAAATATTAAGCAATAAAGCAAAGAAAGAAAAAAAAGCTAAAAAAAAAAGTTTTTCAACTTGAAATGTAATACAACACATTGATATGTAAGTATGTGTATATGTGTGTGTGTGTGTGTGTGTGTGTGCATGTTGAGTAACAGCTAGTGCAGATGTTAAAAATAGTAGTAGAAAAGGTAGCAACGCAGCAACGGCAACAGCAACGTCAACGTCAACTGATGCCATCGTTTGCTGTATGTTTTGTTTCTGCTGTGCAAGTGCTTTTTTTTTTTCTTTTTCTGCTGCTCTCTCTCTCTCTCTCTCTCTTTCTCTGCCAAAGTTCGAAAGAGAGTGAGTAAAGGAGCTGTTGCGGCTGCTGCGTTTTGCGACTGCTGCTGTTGATGATCAGCATAGATGAAGGCAACAGAGGCAGAGGCAGAGAGAGAGAGTGAGAGAGAGAGAGAGGAGTAGAAAGATGTTGTGGAAAATATTGCCATAAAGCGTAGTAAGAAGCGTGGCCAAACATAAATTTATTTGTTTGCCTTCTTGCTGCTGCTTGATATTATTCGCCTGTTTTTTTTTTTTTTCTTACGCCTTCGACTCTCTCTCTCTCTCTCACTCACTCGCTGTATCTCACTCACTCTTGTGTTTAGTTTAACTTGATTTATGAGCCTTGAGCAACATATACAAACGCACAAATCGAACTTTATTGATAGTCGCGTTGTGGCAATAAAAAAAATGTGTAGGAGAAAAAGAGAGGCGCGTATGCTTGCTTGCTCGCTCGCAAGATGCTGACAGAATATTATACGTGTGTGTTTGTGTTTATGTATTTGTATGTGTGTGTGTGTAAGCTAAATGTATGCCATGTTTATGTTTGGCACTTGTTTATGGCCAAGAAACTGACTAAAGTAGACAACAAATGAAACAGACAACGATAACAACAACAACAACAAACAGCAACAAAAGCTAGACGTAAAGTTCCTATGAAATTTAAGATAAAGTCAGCAAATACTAACTGAAAGAGAAAAAAGGAAGAGTGTCTAAAGAATGTCACCAAAAAGCAGGTCAGCCAAAAGCTTAAGCTTAGCCAAAAGGCTATTAAAGAGCAAAAAGTAGGCAAAGAAGAAGTAGCAAAAAAAATAAAGAAAAAAACAAAATTGTAACGCAAGTAAAGCCTTTGACATCGTCTAATTTGCCAAAAGCCTAAAGAGAGAGAGTGAGAGAGAGATAGAGAGGCAGCAGCAGCAGTAACAGTAACGGCAATAAGCAGCGAGAAAGAGAAACAGTGTCTATCAAAATGCTTAAAGAACATGCGATAGAAAGGCATCAGCAAAAGAGGAGCAGGGGGTTGACTTTTTGGGTGGTTTAGTAGCAAGCGAGAGCGAGCATAATAAAATGGCGCGCAATACAAGAAAAAAAAGAGTTACGTGCCAAAGCCTGAGTACTGCGCGCGTGACTTGAAGCCAAATGCAGGTAAAGGAGCACACAGACTCACACACACACACACACACACACATACATAGAGAAATATAGAAAAGCTCAAAAAGGGACACAGAGAGAGAGATATAATAATAATAATGACGACAAAGCGTCGCAGCGGCTTAATGAGCGCGCTGCTGCTGCTACCTTGAAGTAGGCAGAGCGGCCAGCGAACAGCAGTCAGTATGTTCGTAGCGTATGCGTGTGTGTATGAGAGAGAGAGAGAGATAGAGGCCGTCACCTGCCAAAAAAGCAACAAGCAAATAAACTTAAACGTCACATGCAAATAAAAATGCTACAGCAACAACAACAAAGAAACATGCTAAAAGTAAACAAAACAAGACAAAAAAACAAAAACGAAGTGAACACAAAAGTCAAAATGTGCGCATAATAAAAATACTCGCACAATTTACGAAACAAAAAAAAATGAAAGAGAAAGAAAAAAAACACAGTAAGAAGAAGAAGAAGAATTGAGCAAAAGAATCAAGGAGCTTTAAAACGTGCCGTTGAATGTTCGTTTCGTATGCCAAAATGTTTCATACTCATACTCAAGTGCAAAACAGTCATAGTCTGAGAGAGAGAAAGAGTGAGGCAGAGAGAGGGAATGAAAGCAAAAGAGAGTGGGTGAGTATGAAAAGCAAGTAGGACAAGGAGAGTGGACGAGCATATCCCCCCCTCCCCCACCGGCAATGTTTCAATGCACAAACGTTTTAGCGTGCTCTGCTGCTGATGCTGCTGCTCAACTGCTCGACTGCCTGACTGCGGCTGTTTTTTTCTCCCAGCTCTGCTGTTGCGCCCGCTCAACAACAGTGTTTCAATTTTGCTACTGTTTCTTCTTCTTCTTTCACACTTTTTGTCTGTGTCCCACATCTTGTTTGGCTGGGCGCATCGGCTGGCTGCGCTTGAAGGCAATGGACAGACAGATCCGACAGACAGACAGAGGTTGTGTACCGTTAAGCGCAGCATGCATGTTTTTTCTGTAATGGCGGCAACGACTATGGCGCCCCTAAGCACCAAACAATTGTATTCACTACATAGAAACTTATACACACACTTGCACTAGCATGTCTGCATGCATACAGTTAGTTATACCGCAGCCACCTGCTGACACTGCTTGCTACTGCACAGTGCAACTATAATAAATGATTTTTACATAATTTTATATATTAAATTGTTGAAATAAAATGAAACTTTGTTGGCAATTTATAATATTATGAATTTTAAATTCTTGAATTACATTATTTTACATTTTTACTTTAATTTAATTTTATTTATATAATTATTAATTATATTGTAATTAATTAAATCATTTTAGCAACACTTGAATTAACATTTACATTCCACTGTGCTATGCTGTGCTTCATTCGTCATATGATGATGATGATGATGATACACTTGCAATTATACTCCCACACTCTTCTTTAGCACTCTTACCCTCTCTTTCTAACTCTTATTGCCGCCAGCAGCAAGCAGTGTTGCTCTTCGCTTGGCCTGTAATTATTGTCATTACGTCATAAGCATGCAAAACCGCTGCCACTGCCGCTGCCGTCACTGCTGCTGCCGCTGAAAGCTGCGCACTGAAAGACGTGCTCTCTTCTACATCACCTCACTTCTTGTTTAATCCATCTCTTTCGCACACTCTCTCAGCGCAAACACACACACACACACACACATACACATGCACGCATAGGCTGACGCTGTATGTTGATTTTGTTCTTGCTTTTTATTTTTGTTTTGATTTTTCGCAGATTTTAATTTGGCGCGCTGCGCTAAGAATGTTTTTTTTTTCTTTTCTTCTCTTCTTTTTTTTTTGTTTTTCGTTTCTGTTTTTTTTTTCTTTTCTTCTTGCGTAGTGGTAACGTTTGCTGTTGCTGTTGATTTTTATTTGCGTTTATTTTTAATGTGCATTTAAATGTTTGCTTTTACGTAATAATTTGTTATGTTTATTGTTAGAACATGTCATGAATTGCTAATGGTTAAAGGCGCCCATTTGGCCGGTTGACATGCAAAAATGAGAGAGGGGCCAAAAAACGAAAAAAAAGCGTATTTATATTGAGGCAATTAACTTGACGTCTGACAAGGCACGCGATAATTTTATTTTTATTTTTTTTTTTTGATATTGTATCGCTCAAATGGAGCGTAAAATTGGTAGATAAAGCAACCTAATACGAATTGTAACTGCAATTTGAACTTGAATGCAAATCAGAAAAGCTTAAACGTTTCTTTCCAATTAGATTGGGCTTTCAATTTGCATGAGTGTGTGTATGAAAGAGCAAGAGAGAGAGGGAGAGAGATAGATAGCCAGAAGCACGGAGAGACAGGTAAAGTTGATAAACTGCAATAATCACAGGCAATTGATTGCATGTCATACTCTCACTTTCTCATCAGTTTATGTGTGTGAGTATAGCGGCGTCCGCAACAGCGGCGACGACGACAACAGCAGTAGCAGCAGCAGCAACAACAACAACAACGACTAACTAAACAGCTGAGCGTTAGCCAAAACGGCGGTACACTCACACATACAACACATTCGCACACATGCACATTCTCTCTCTCACTCACACATACGCACACCGCTACATATTTGGTCACACTGCGCATTGGGGCGTGTGCGCATGTATTTGTGTGTGCTTTTAGCTAAATTACAAAATATAAACAGAGACAAACAGCTTACCGTTAGTTTAATTGCTGCAGGCCTCCTCTGACTATGCGTATATATATACACATAAATATGTATATAATAATTAGTTTATAATTATTTCTCAATTAGCACTTTTTATTAAAACACTTCATTCTTTTAGTCACGTTCATAAAATATTACTTTGTTTTTGTTAATTTGCGAATTGCAAATTTAAATAGTTTTTTTTTACTTTTCTTCCTCTCACCAAAAATGCCGCATTTACATTCAGTTTTTATTTGTTGGAAAAAAATCTCGCACACAACGCGTGCGTATCGAACAACAACAAAATAAGAACTGTATTCACGTGTGATGTGCTGCGATTACCTAAAAAATACTACAAAATTCTAATAAAAATACTAGTTTTGTAGCAAAAATGCCAAAAAATTGTGTGAATTGCCCGATCAGCTGTTTATGCAGTGGCAACGCTTGTAATGGAAACAGTTACGAGGTTGAGTAACGTTTCGGCATATGAAGTGTAATTGCTATAAAAACAAACAACAGCTATGCACTTGAAGCAAATAACATGCAAAAGAATAAAAATAAAATAAAACAAAAGATATTACAACAACTGATGAAATACAACAATACTATAAAATATGCATTGTAAATTTTGTGACGTATCAGCTGTAGCGCAATGTTATGATTAACCTTGACTTTCAACATGGTGGCAACGCCAAAGCAGATTTTTAGACACAACTGTTGTCTGTGTATGTGTGTGCTGCGAAAAATTTTTAATCAAATTAAAAGTTGAAATTCAATAGAAAAACAAGAAAATTATAGGAAAATAATCGAAATAAAAAGGTAAAGCACGTGCTGCCGCTACCAGCTAACATGGCGAATCGCACGCGTAACAATACAACAAAAGTTGAAGCGTTAATCGAGAGTTGTCGCAGCGAAGGCAAATGGCAGCGCGTCATCGAATTGACGGACGAACTGAAAACGGGATCACCACATAACGGTAAAGGTCAACTCATATAACTTTTCCAAATCAATATGGAAAGAGGAAGAACAAACAAATAGAAAAAAAAAATAATTTAATCAAAATTAATAATATATGTATTATATGTCATTCCAATTAGAATGTCTGGCAAACTTTCTGATTGGCGAAGCACGACTGGAAAACTATTTGGAAGAACATTCTGTGTCGGCGCCCGAAACGAACTTTGGACGTGCCAAAAGTGGTTTGGCTGAAGCGAAACGTTATCTAAATTTGGCATTGGGTGAAAGTGGCCAAAAGGCTGGCATAGCATTAGACGCATATTTGTTATTGGCCAAATTGTGCTATGCATGCGGTGAATATGAGCAAAGTTTGGAGAATTTTGTCAAGGCGGAGCTCAATACATTATCCGAAAAGGAATTGACACTGTAAGAATTGGCAATTTAATTAAAATAATTAATTTAAATTAATTATAAGAAATTAATTTAATTAATTATAAAAAGTTAATTAAATTAATTATAAAAAATTAATTAAATTAATCATAAGAAATTTATTTAATTAATTATAAAAGTTAATTAAACTATTTATAAAAAATGTATTAAATGAATTATTCAAAATTAATTAAATTAATTATTCAAAATTAATTAAATTAATTATTCAAAATTAATTAAATTAATTATTCAAAATTAATTTGATTATTAAAAATGATATTAATTATTAAGCATTAATTTAATGAATTATTAAAAATTAATTAAATTAATTATTCAAAATTATTTAAATTAATTATTCAAAATAATTTAAATTAATTATTCAAAATTATTTAAATTAATTATTCAAATTAAATTAATTATTAAAAATGAATTAATTAAACATTTTGCATATTATAGACGCAGCTTAAAGATTCTCGCTGAATCCTATGCCATTAAAGGATTATGCCTGGAGCAACAGGCGACAAAGCCAACATCAAAGTTCAAAAAGGCCGAAAAGGATACGGAAATGGTTAGAATAAAAATGGTTGCCACATACAGCTCTACATATTGTCTATTTACCAGTAGATAAGGTTGCTAATCTTAATTCTTCTTTTCTTTTTTGCAGATTTCCTGCTTTGAACGTGCCTCAGATCTTGGCCTGCTTTATCTACAGGAATATGATATCGTTAGTGGCAATAATAACAGCAGTTCAAATAATTCAACAGCTGGCTCCACAATGAATGTTAATTTAGTTAGTGGTGGCGGCAGCAGCGGTGGCGGCGGCGGTGGTGGTGGTGTCGGCGGTACATTAAGTGTATCTGGTGGCGGTAGCGGTGGCGGTGGCGTACAACAATCATCATCATCATTTGCCATTAGCAGTACAATTCCAAGTAATTCAAATGTTTCATTGGAATTAAATCGTCGTATGGGTGCAATCTTAGAAATGGCCTTGCAACGTGCACCAATTGTACTAATTAAAGCTGGCAAATTGCAAGCAGCCGTTGAACGTTATCGCATCATGTTAAATGCAATTGAGACACGTGCCACACAATCATTACGTTTAACACTTGCACGTCAACTTGCCGAAGTCTTATTACGTGGCGTCTCTGGCACAATCTATGCGCCACCATTTACAAGTAAAACAGCAGCTGGGACAATGCGTGGCAAATTATGGAAGCCACGAAAATATGCAGCACGACAACAATTTAATCCACGTAATCAACAAGAAGAAATTATATTACTTTTATTAATTGCTGAAGCATTAGCTGTACGTGATACAGTATTATCACAAAGTCCTGAATTTAAATTAGTGCGACAACATGCAATGGGAAATGTAACGGCTGTCTATGATCTATTGACACTTGCAACAATACGTTGGGGTTTAGTGCAATTGTTGAATGAATCATTTGAGAAAGCATTGAAATTTAGTTTTGGTGAACAACATGTATGGCGACAATATGCATTAAGTTTAATGGCCGCCGAGAAGCATGCGCATGCATTGCGTGTATTACAAGAATCAATGAAATTAACACCTGGTGATCCATTGCCATGTCTGCTGGCATCACGTTTATGTTATGAAAGTTTAGAGACAGTTAAACAAGGTTTAGATTATGCACAACAGGCGCTAAGACGTGAAGTTAAAGGTAAAATTGCATTTTAGGTAAAGAAAATTTGTATTAAAATTCTTTTCGTTTTTTTTTTTTATAGGTCTACGTCCATCGCGTAGTCAACTTTTTGTTGGTATTGGACATCAACAATTGGCCATACAATCAACATTAAAAAGTGAACGTGATGCATATAATAAATTAGCATTAGAATCATTAGAACGTGCTGTACAACAAGATGGCAATGATCATTTAGCTGAATATTATTTATCATTGCAATATGCATTAATTAATCAACTTGGCGATGCATTAAGTCATATACGTTTCGCCTTAGCATTACGTATGGAACATGCAGCATGTTTACATTTATTTGCATTATTATTAACGGCATCACGTCGACCACGTGAGGCATTGGATGTTGTTGAAGATGCATTATTTGAATTTCCAGATAATTTACAATTGCTGCATGTGAAAGCACATTTACAATTACATTTAGAGGATGCTGAGACAGCATTATCAACAGTGCAACATATGTTAGCTGTATGGCGTGATATCTATGAGGCACAATTATTGGGTGAAGAGGAGAAACATTCGGATACAAAGAGTGGCACACATTTGGTGCATTCATCACAAATGTCTGATAAAGATTCAAGTAAGTTTTCGTTCACTTTATTTATCTATCTCTTAACTGTCTCTCTGAGTATATATATATATCTCTCTCTCTCGATGTGCATTTCATACAAAACAAAACTAATAATCTTTCTATATATCTATATATATCTATATATATCTATATATATATATATGTTCTGTATAATATACAACAACACACCAACACACACACACATACAAATCTTTTATACTATCTATGTAACTACCCAAAAATCTACTGCGGAATGTGTCTGTCTAAACTTTAAAAAAAAAAAAATTCATAAAAAAAAAATAAAAAAAATAATTGTAAGTCTTAAATGCAAATTACAACAATTTTGTTATTGCTCGGCTAAAAATTTCATTTTATGCTTTTTGCTCTAAATTTACAACTATTAGAGTCTCTCTCTCTCTCTTGTTCTCTTTCTCTCGCTATCGCTCTCTCTCTGTCTCTCAAACTCTTTCTATTTATAACTAAAATTTCTATAATTTTATTTTCTACAATTTCTACAATAATTCTTCTATATATCTCTCTCTCTCTCTGTCGCTCTCTCTCGCTGACACAACTTCTCTCTTACTGTCTGTCTCTCTGTTGCATGTTGTTGTTGTTTTCTTCTTATTTTTTTTGCATCTTGTTGCATGTGCGCTGCTCTTGCTTTAACTCTTAACATTTTTTTTATACACTTTACAATTGTTTTTACTTTTTTCTGCTGTAAATTCTTTGATAATTTAAATTTTAAATTTGAAAACTTCAAGATTCCGTCTATGCTGCATCATTGGCTGCAGTTTCACGCGTGGAGCAAGCATTAAGTGAAGCTGCCAGCTCATTAAGCTCATTTACACAACGTCCAGGTCCACGACGTCCCTGGATGCTGCAAATTGAGGTAGTATTACTATAATATATATATTCTATATATAATTTTGATTAATTTTACAATTTTTTTTATGCAGATTTGGTTATTGCTTGCTGATGTTTATATGCGCATTGATCAGCCAAATGAATCGCTCAATTGCATACATGAAGCAACACAAATTTATCCGCTATCACATCAAATTATGTTTATGGCAAGTTACAAAAGAAAAATTAAAATTTTTATTGAAATTATTTATAATTTTAATTCTTCTGCTTCTTCTTCTACTTGTGCAGCGTGGTCAAGTGCATGTTTATTTAGAGCAATGGCTAGAAGCGAAACAATGTTTTCTTAATGCTGTTGCTGCCAATCCAAATCATACAGAAGCATTGCGTGCACTTGGTGAAACACATTTAATGTTAGGTGAACCACGTTTAGCTGAAAAAATGCTCAAGGATGCTGCTAAATTGGATCCAAATTGTCCTAAAATTTGGCAAGTTTTTAATTTTCTTTTTTTTTTATACATTTCATTATAATATTTTAATATATTTTTATTATAGGTTTGCTTTAGGACAGATAATGCAAACATTGGGTGATTATAATGCATCAGCTGATTGTTTTGCCACATCATTACAGTTGGAACCATCATGTCCTGTGCTTCCGTTCACTTCGTTACCTTTAGTTTTCGAATAGAAATAGAAAATAGAAATAGAGAAACAATTAACAAAAAAAAAACAAAAAAATATTTGTTGGTTTAGATAAACTGTTAAATATATTTATAAATATACCTCAACTAACCTCAATTAATATACAGATAAACCAAGAAAACAGAGCAATATTACTTACTAGATTTATACACAGAAAGAAGATGCAGAAAAAAAATATATAGTTTCATATAAAATATATATAAAAAAAAATAATGAAATTAATAAACATTTGTTCTTCTCTCTTATCTTCCGTCGTTTGATACAAATGTTTATCAGTATTAAATTGTATAAAATGAAATTTATGTAAATTATTAGCTAGATGCAACAAATATTTTAAATGATTTTTTTTTACTAATTTTTTTTATTTCGAATTTATATTTTTTTTTATTTTATTTTATTTTTCTTTGTTGTTGTATTATGAGAAATTCCAAGTGTTTATCGTAATGTTATTTATTGCATAACTGTTAAAAAAAAAACTATAGACAAATACGTAAATAAATAAAGACAAAAATAACTGTATACCAAAATAAATAAATGAAATTTCAATAAATATAAGCAAATTTTTTTATTAAGTAAAAAAATTGCGCGCAGTTTTTACAGCAGTCAAAAAATCCTTCAGTCTGATGAATTTTTTTTCTGCTTTCTAATACAAAAGTTTAGCGGCGCCCCCCAAAAGTCCTTCGTTAGACCTTTCAGGTGTTCAAACCTGTGATAATTGAGGGCAAAAAGCTAATTTCCGGCATTAATTGAACATATGCCAGATATAACTCCAAAAGAAACAAAAAAAAACTAGCAAAATCCAAAGTCAAAACAAAAATAAAAGAGAAACAAACTTTGTTTATTGTTGCCCTGGACAACCGCTGGTGGCACAATCAATAAAAAAGTAAACAAAACTTGCATAAAACAAAGCTAAAAAAAAAATGAGAAACTAGGAAATTAGGAAATAGTTCTGCAGGTGCGCTGGAATTTTGCTTTATGTATAAATAAATTCTAAAAAAAAAAAACAAAAACAAAAATAAAAAAAAAAATAAAACAAAGTTGTACAAAAATGTTAAGAAATCTGTGTCAGTTGCAAGTTTGACCGAGCCGCAAACAGCAAAACGTACGAAAGAGATGACAATATGACGCCAAAGCGTAAACGACGTGCTACCAAAAGTCGCGTACTAGCTGCAACACAACTGCAACATCAACAGTTGCTGCAGGATATTGAGCTTGTAAATAGCTGTTGTGATATTTGCCACTGTGATTGCTACAGTTCACATAGTGGCAGTAGTAAAACAAGTGGACGCTGTCAACCAGCATTGAATACATTAGATCAACAGCAACAATTGCAGCAGATCGAACATGATATAAAAATATTGGAACAATTGCAACGTAGTGAAAGTGCACAAAAGCGATGTCATAGTAGTCAACGTCGTAAACGTAGTGCTTCCATATCGCCGCCCACAGTGGCCAAAATAACGCCAACAAGAACACCATCAGCACATAGCAGACGTGGCTCTATTGAATGTCATTCTGCAGCCAGTCGACGTAGCAAATCAGCGGGCAGTCAGAGAAGTCGTTCCAGGCAAGAGCTAGAGCAGCAACAACAACAGCAACACCAACAGCAGCAGCAGCAGCAGCTATTGGATGAGCAGCGTCAACGGCCAACAGCTAAAAAACAGCGTAAACGACGCACTGGTGCACAAAGAGATTGCCAAATGTTGCAGGTCAGTGTGAATGCTCAAAGAAAATATAAAAAAAAAATTTAAAAAAAAAATAAAAAAAAAAGTTTGTTGAGAAACCGATGCCAACAACACGCGGTGTTCCCAAGCGGTCCCCCATCTAAGTACTAACCGCGCCCGACGCTGCTTAATTTCGGTGATCGGACGAGAACCGATGTATTCAGCGTGGTATGGTCGTTGGCGAATGCCAAGTGGTTGAATGTTTTATTTAAGCAGCAAAAATATCTTGTTGTGTACATTATGCGCATGCTTTTGTTTTGCTTCTTAATATTTTGTTATAATTCTCTACTTGTATTTTAATGTATTGTATGTATTTTATTTATTGTTTGTTAAATATATTAATTTTTTATAATTACTTAATTTTTTTTTTTAATATAAAAAGGAAAAAAATTATTAATATATTTAAATAATATATTATAATAATATAATATATTAAATAATATATTATTGCTGAACCTATGAATAGTGGATTTATGCAGCAAAAATTTCTAATTTTTTGAGAATGATTTATGCGCATGTCTATATTTTATTTTTCAATGTTGTGTTATAATTCTCAACTTGTATTTTCGCATGTTTACTTGAACTTTTATATTAAATGAATATTTATTCGTAGAATGTTATATGAATTATTTAATTTTTTTTATTGCTGTGATAAATAACTAATAATTTAATTTAAAAAAAATAAAAAAAAAAAATTAAAAACAAAAAAACAGTCGTTGGCGAATGTCGAGTGGTTGAATGTTGTATTTAAACAGCAAAAAATTCTTATGCTGTATAAATGAATTTTTATGCACATGCTTCTATTCTACTTGCTTTATGTAAGGCTCAACTAAGCTCTTATAATGATGAACCGTATGTAAATTTGATTTTGCAAAATTTGAATAAATTAAATATTAAAAATATTTTGTATTATTATAATTTTTAATATTTATTTTTTATTTTTACATGTTTACTGTTAAAGTAATAAACATTTTTTATTATTCTCATTTTAGACTGTTTTTGGTTCACTTAATGATGCTTCCACACTTGCCATTAGTGGACGTGGCAAGTCCAAGTCACAGGAGAATATGGCGCTAGTGCCATTGAATGAAGCACAAGTACAAGGCAATCGTAGCAAGAACTCAGATCGTAGTAAATCTCTCTGTGCCTCTATGGCCAACTTATGCCTGGCACCAACAGTACGTGCCGCTTATGCTCATGTACCAGATCATGATCAGAAAATACTAAATCGAATGGCGGTGAAGCGAAGTCAACAGGCAGCAGATAAGGAACATGCTTGGCTTGCACGAAAATATTGGGAGAATGAACGTTTGGAGCGACAATTGTTAAAGTGCGAACAACTGGAGGAATATAAACGTGCAGTGCATGATAAACAATTTCAGGATTATCTATTGACCAAGGCACGATTGCAGACGCTGGCTGAACGAGATTTGGCTGAATTACGTCGTCTGCGTGGTGCAATCGATGCCAAAGAAGAGGCTGCCAAACAACGATTGCAGGCAATGCGATTAGAACGCGATTTGACACTATGTCAACGTCGTTATGAGGAATCGCGACGCAATGAAGCTGTTAATTTGCAACATGAGGAGCAACAGCTTGATGGCATATTACGTAAACGAGATATTTGTATGCGCCTGACACAGCGCTTGAGGCGTGCGGATGAATTACGCAGCCAATTGCTCGATAGTTACCTGAAACGTTTGCAGCATGATAACCAAGTGGAGCAACTGCAGCATGAGGAACATTGGCGTGAACGACAGCAATTGGAGCGTCTTAAGCGAGAACAATTGCAACATGATATACAGCGAAAAAGTTTGCATACACAACAATTTGTCGATTGTCGTCAACGACGACATGAGGCGCGTTTTCGCACTGCAAAGATTTCTGCTAGTCTTCGAGAATTGGTACGACAATCGGTTACACCAGAAGCTGGTCAGGATCAGCTGGCTAGTGGTCTCTATTCTCAGCAACAGTCTCAGCTGGGACGTTTGCTTTTTAATCAGCAGCAGCCGAAGCAGCCGTAGAGCGCAACAGTAGAGAAATGGATAAAGTCAATTTATGAAGTAAATTTGTTGTTGTTTGTTATAAAATGTAAATAAAAAATGGCAAAAAAAAATTGAAAAAAAAAAAATAGTATTCATAATAATCAATTATACGGCATGCTTATATTTTACTTGCCAATGTTATGTTATAATTTCCAAGATGTATTTTTCATACATAATTGAAATGTTATCACAATATGAATTCATTTTAGTAGAATATATTAAATGAATTATTTAATATTTTGCATTGTTTTATTAAATTTTCATTTTTTTTTATTAATTATTTTTATAAATTTAAAAAAAAAAATATATTTATATATTTAAAACATGAACTCTTATATTAAACAAGTTGTTCATAGAATATATTATATGTTTTTTTTTATTTTTTCATTGCTTTGTTAAATATTAATTTCATTATTAATAATTTATATTTATAAAATTTTAAAAAAGTTAAAAAAAACAAACAAAATAAATAAAAATAAAAAAAAAATTTGTTGAGAAACTGATGCCAACAACACGCGGTGTTCCCAAGCGGTCCCCCATCTAAGTACTAACCGCGCCCGACGCTGCTTAATTTCGGTGATCGGACGAGAACCGATGTATTCAGCGTGGTATGGTCGTTGGCGAATGTCGAATGGTTGAATGTTGTATTTAAGCAGCAAAAATTTCTTGTTGTGTGCGTTATGCGCATGTTTTTGTTTTGCTTGTTAATATTGTGTTACTCTACTGGTATTTTAATTTATTTTATGTATTTTATTTATTTTTTATTAAATATATTAATTTTGTATAATTACTATATTTTATTTTAAACATAAAAAGGAAAAAAAAAATTTTAAAATATATTTAAATAATATATAAAATATATTGTTGAATATTGAATATTTATGCTGCAAAAATTTCTCATCTTTTATGAATGAATTATACGCATACTTATGTTAAACTTTTCCTTGATGTGATATAATTTTTAACTAGCAATATTCAATGGTGTGAGCAAAGTCTATGAATGAAATAATATGATTTTGTATGGAAAACACGTGTTTTTTCATTTAACTCAGCACAAAACTGACAAATATTCAGTGTATAATGCCAAGCCCAAATATAACTTTCCATTATGTTTGTGTTTCCTTTTAAGTACAATAAAAGCATTTTATATCATGTATACGTGCAGCTCATCTTCCGTTAAGAACAAAAAACAAAAAAAAAAACACAACTAAATTACTAAGAAAAACGTAAGCAGAACAAAACCGCAGTCGTGACTTTTGATGGTCCAGCCACAGGCACAGGCACAGGCAGTACAAAGGAGTGTTCATTAATCTGGGGTTGGGTCAATGTCTGGCACTTGGTGTTGGAGGCGATACGTTTTACGCTAGTGAGTAATTGGCCAGTATTATGGATACAATGAGTAGTGATATGATGAGTAACTATAAACAGTTATTTACAATATATATATTTATACAGAATTTGTATAAATATTTAGTATAAAGAAAATGCCCTTTTGTATGTAATGTACATATATTAAATTCTATTTGACAGCTACTTGAAGGTGGCAAGGTTATCATATTCTTCCCTTTGCAATGATTGTGACTCAGTTTTTGAATAAAAAAGCTTCCTCTTTGTGTCTCTGTCACACACAATTTCTTACTATCTTTCTCTATCATATACTGTATATCTCAGTGTGTGTGTGTGTGTGTGTGTGTGTGTGTGTGTGTGTGTGTGTATGATTGTGCATCGCTGACCTAGGCCAGGCGACAAGATTTAATTGGATTAACACTTTTGTTTTGTGGTTTGAAGTCAAGACAAGTCAAGTCCAGTATCTACATAATTATGACATATTTCTTCTTATTGTTGTTGTTGTTGTTTTTGTGGTCATTTTGTAATTGAAGTAAATGCCCCGCGTTGACAATCAAAAAAAAAAATAAAAAAAAAATTGTCTTTACACTACATTGTTTACGATCAGACAGACGGGCACTTGCTTTTGATTAAAGGCGTTGATAGTGTCTTCCCGGCACTTGTTATATATATGTACATATAGAAATATATATACATTTGTATATAATTCTAAAGATTCTCAAAAGAATTACTCAAGCATCAGTTGTACTTTGTAATGCTCTATAAAATAGTAATCAAATATAAAAAAAAAAACAAAATAATTGATATATTTTTTTTATGGTCTCGCTTGGTATTTTCCAAGCTGATAAGTTTTTAAAGTTCTTAAGCTTCAATTTCTAATATAATTGATAGTAGTGTGAATAAATTGCACATTTATTTTTATATTTATTTTTTATATTAATATTTTTTTATAATTTATATTTTTTTTATAAATTATTATTAATTTTAAAGGTCTAATTTAAAAACTATAATAATATATTAATAAAAATTAGTAATTTCTACATTTATTTATTTTTTTAAATTTCAATGAGCAATATTAAAATAATATAATCCCTAAGCATGCACTAACTTTTGCGCTTTATAGTAGTAAAAAAAGAAATTATAACAGAATGTGCTGGAAACAAAAATTTACTTGCGCTTTTTTTCCAAATGCTTTTTTCTTGCTGTTTTGTTTTTGTTGCGTTTTGTTCCGTCTTCTATATACTTTTAATTTTAAATACTAATTGTATACATTTTATAGCTGTAGATAGACAAAATATAATATATATATATATATATATATTTCTATTTGTTTGTTTGTATATAGCTTATGATTCAAGGCGATAAGATTTCAGTTTCATAAGATTTAAGCGTGTGTTTTCTTATATAAACTAATAGAAAGTATTTAACACTGTGACAAACATTTTTGTATTTAAATATATATTCAAGGTCTTTTCATTATTAATAGACAAAAAAGAATAAAAACAAAATACATACGTATCTTATATGTGAGACAGTAAAGAAATTTTTTCTTTATTCAAAATTATTAGTAGAAAGAAGAAAGAAAAAAAAAAATACTTAAACAGAATTTAAATATTTCTTTAAGTAAATCTGTTGAATAATATTTCTTTCTACATTACATTTTTCAATAGTTATTTTTTTTATATTTTTTTATTATTATTTCAGTTTTTTAGTCATACCTAATACTTTGCAGCAGGTTCGTCTACACTTAATGTTAATGTTCGATATGATTGCAAGTGTTTTTCGTTTTCTAACTTTCAATATCAATGGATCTTTGATCCAATTGTTCTTCCAGTAATTTAACATGTTGTCGCATTGTATGATTATTCAAATTACCAACACTCTGATATGATTTATCACAATGTGCACAGGCATAGGGTTTCTCTCCTGTATGCACCAAATGATGTGAACTTAAATGGCCGCGTGTAAAGAATGCCTTATCACATTTATCACATTTAAATGGTCGCTTTGACATATCCGGATCATGTGAACGCATATGTGTACGTAAATCAGATTTTGTTGGCCATGTTTTTGAGCAAATATTACAATTAAATATTCTTGGTTTTATTTCACCCGTATGCATGCGAGCATGTGAAATTAATTGCGTGCGTAGGACAAATCGACGATCACAGATTTCACAAACAAAAGGACGTTCCGTTGTATGCAATGATGTCATATGATAGCGTAAACTATGACGTGATGCAAAATTTTTTAAGCACACCTCGCACTCATAACGTAATCCATTGCCCAAACCATGTACAGAAATCAAATGCAATTTTAATTGAAAATTACGTGTAAATTTCTTGTCACATTCCGTACATTGACATAAAGATTTGGGTGAACGCGAACGTGTTGATGTTTTGGAGTTGATTTTACGTGGAGCTCGCATACGCTTTGGCTTATCATCATTTACCGTTGGTATCAATGCGCTTGCTGATGTTTCATTTGTTTGTTCATTATTATTATAATTTTTTATAGGAGGATTAAGCTTTTCCAGAGTAGGATCAAGCTTTTCCAAAGTTGCAGGCATATGCATTGGTGTATTTAAGATGTTATTATCCCAATCATTGATAGTTTGTGGTATGAAATTATTATTAATTGGATAAGTGTCCAATAAATCCAAAGTGCCTGTAAAATAAATTAAAATTGTTTGCTTTAAAATTATTTCGAAATTGGTTTTCAGCTTATCTCGCTGCTTGAACAAATAACAATGAAATATTTATACAAGATACTTTGTCTATTTATGTTTTAAAACTTATTTTAATTATTATTCGTCTTTGTATAATTTGTACAATCTATTTTCTCGCTATATAATATATATATATATCGCTATAAACATATAATATAACTTGGCTAACGACCACTACCACGGTTCTCGTCCGATCACCGAAATTAAGCAGCGTCGGGCGCGGTTAGTACTTAGCTGGCATATCCGGGTTTTCAATACCTTTTTTTTTTCACTTTTCAACTTACCAAAATCAACGGGCTCCACAGTTGGCACTACTTTGGCTTGTTCCAGGCAGACCCACCTCACGTTCAAGACACTCGAGTGCATCGTCCAGGGCCTGTTCGTGTCGTGCACGTAAAATGCGTCTCGGAATCCTCGCAATCGTTGTCTGGATCGTCAAGAGCATGATGCTCTTGACGTTCCAGACAACGATTGCGAGGATTCCGAGACGCATTTTACGTGCACGACACGAACAGGCCCTGGACGATGCACTCGAGTGTCTTGAACGTGAGGTGGGTCTGCCTGGAACAAGCCAAAGTAGTGCCAACTGTGGAGCCCGTTGATTTTGGTAAGTTGAAAAGTGAAAAAAAAAAGGTATTGAAAACCCGGATATGCCAGCTAAGTAGTACTAACCGCGCCCGACGCTGCTTAATTTCGGTGATCGGACGAGAACCGTGGTAGTGGTCGTTAGCCAAGTTATATTATATGTTTATAGCGATATATATATATATTATATAGCGAGAAAATAGATTGTACAAATTATACAAAGACGAATAATAATTAAAATAAGTTTTAAAACATAAATAGACAAAGTATCTTGTATAAATATTTCATTGTTATTTGTTCAAGCAGCGAGATAAGCTGAAAACCAATTTCGAAATAATTTTAAAGCAAACAATTTTAATTTATTTTACAGGCACTTTGGATTTATTGGACACTTATCCAGTTAATAATAATTTCATACCACAAACTATCAATGATTGGGATAATAACATCTTGAATACACCAATGCATATGCCTGCAACTTTGGAAAAGCTTGATCCTACTCTGGAAAAGCTTGATGCTTCTACAAAAATTTATAATAATAATGAACAAATAAATGAAACATCAGCAAGCGCATTGATACCAACGGTAAATGATGATAAGCCAAAGCGTATGCGAGCTCCACGTAAAATCAACTCCAAAACATCAACACGTTCGCGTTCACCGAAATCTTTATGTCAATGTACGGAATGGTGACAAGAAATTTACACGTAATTTTCAATTAAAATTACATTTGATTTCTGTACATGGTTTGGGCAATGGATTACGTTATGAGTGCGAGGTGTGCTTAAAAAATTTTGCATCACGTCATAGTTTACGCTATCATATGACATCATTGCATACAACGGAACGTCCTTTTGTCTGTGAAATCTGTGATCGTCGATTTGTCCTACGCACGCAATTAATTTCACATGCTCGCATGCATACGGGTGAAATAAAACCAAGAATATTTAATTGTAATATTTGCTCAAAAACATGGCCAACAAAATCTGATTTACGTACACATATGCGTTCACATGATCCGGATATGTCAAAGCGACCATTTAAATGTGATAAATGTGATAAGGCATTCTTTACACGCGGCCATTTAAGTTCACATCATTTGGTGCATACAGGAGAGAAACCCTATGCCTGTGCACATTGTGATAAATCATATCAGAGTGTTGGTAATTTGAATAATCATACAATGCGACAACATGTTAAATTACTGGAAGAACAATTGGATCAAAGATCCATTGATATTGAAAGTTAGAAAACGAAAAACACTTGCAATCATATCGAACATTAACATTAAGTGTAGACGAACCTGCTGCAAAGTATTAGGTATGACTAAAAAACTGAAATAATAATAAAAAAATATAAAAAAAATAACTATTGAAAAATGTAATGTAGAAAGAAATATTATTCAACAGATTTACTTAAAGAAATATTTAAATTCTGTTTAAGTATTTTTTTTTTTCTTTCTTCTTTCTACTAATAATTTTGAATAAAGAAAAAATTTCTTTACTGTCTCACATATAAGATACGTATGTATTTTGTTTTTATTCTTTTTTGTCTATTAATAATGAAAAGACCTTGAATATATATTTAAATACAAAAATGTTTGTCACAGTGTTAAATACTTTCTATTAGT
>JBAMBR010003998.1:0-11757 GCA_037044475.1 Zaprionus obscuricornis
ACCAAAAACAAATCAATTGATGTTGCCATTTTGTTGTCGTTCGTTGGTTGTATTGTTAATGTAGCACTCAACGAACTATCGATAGATACAACAATAATATCAACATCAACAGCAATGAATCATGCAACATTACCTGGACTAGAATTAGGTCATATCTTATTTAGCTGATACTCGCGTATTCGCATTTGCATGGGGATAGGATTATATACAAGCAGATATTGCTATCTATGCATACCTATGTACATATATAGATTATTACATAAAAATATCAATGTCAGCGCATGCCAATGCTCTGATTCGATGTCAGTCAAGACATATATTTTCTAAACGATTCATATTGAGCAGCAGACTCCCCATATTATTTTTCATTCTATGCTAATTTTCTACGAATACCAAAAGGGCTAAGGAATGTTCATTTATACCAACAACCGACTAACAAATTGCTCCAACCATAGGAGTATAACAATAAAATAAAATAAATAATAAAATATATTACAAATATTGAGGCTGACTGATACATACACAGATTCGATTCGGCTGTTCAAGAATAGTTTATTCGAAAGTACCCTTAATATCTTGTTAAATGGATAAATGTGTGTTCAGTTGTCTTATTAAAACTTACAGAATTTAAGATCTTGAATCGCTTATAAATTCCCAATTAAGCCTGGTATCTATATAATATTACTTCTATATTAAAAAATTAGTCAAAAATGGACACTTAAGCCGCGTCCAAGATAACGCTTTTTCATACCTTTGCAGATTGTATATTCATTTTGGACAGAAGCTTGTCAAGCCCCTTGTGCGACGTGGTTGACCCAACAAAATATTTATATTCCATCGAAATTGGCATTTTTTTGTTTCTTAAGCTATCTGACAGAAACTCACATGATTTGATTTGGTTACAACATACACTTCTCATCGGACCGATCTGCCGAAAATGAAATCTTTGTATAAGAAACTCTTTTGTTTGTTAGTCTAGCTGTATGAAACTAAGACATGCGTCTTATATAAGGCCTAAATCGGACTACCGTATAATATAACTGCCATAGGAACAAAAGGAACCATTATTTTTTTCTGAAAAGTTTTCTTCTCAGACTGCAAGGGTAAGACATCTTCAGCCTGCCGAAGATAGCTTTGCTTTCTTCTTCTCGATTCTTTTATAATTAAAAAGAAGAATAACAGAAAATAACCCTAAGATCTAATATGCCACAAATGAAGTTTAAAAATTATTACACTTCTGTGACGACGGCTACCAGAAAATCGTTTTATAAATAAAAAAAAATGAAGCGTGATTACTGCGCACTCCCCTCATTGAAGAGGAGGAAAAACACAAAGTGACGAAGACGAAAATAAACCGAGCTTCTAATTGCACTTGCACTGGTATCGTACATTCCAGTAAAAGAGATTATTGAAAAGACTCTGTGTTGAAGTTTCTCTGCTTATGTCGTTTTTCACTTGACCACCCGGGGTTAGACACGGGACGCCTCGTTTATACTTTCATTCCATTGAAAATTATGCGGAACCCATGTTAGTGCTTAAGGCACGTGCCTATGGAATCAACTACAACTGCCATCAGACGAAAAGTGAAGGGTGGATGTACTGCACATCATCTCCCATGCTTCTCCATGGTGACCTCAGCTAAGTAAACATTGGCCAGGAATTTTCATTAAAAAAACCGACTGTACCGCTATGAACGAACGGTTCGGTCTTACCATCCGTAACCATTACTACGGGTACTCCGTGAGAGGGTCCCACGTAATCTAAACATTGCTAAAGAAAGGGAGAAATTCGTAGCGCATTGTGACAGCTGTCACAAGGTGTAAACATCAAAAAACCATAAGACACGTATTTTTATTAAGCTGAAGAATCTGAGAAGGGGAACACGGAGAACACCGAGGCAGGTTGATATTGTGCCCTGTACTGAACAGTAACATGTGAACTTTATTGAATTCAATAATTGTGTGCGACCAATAGAAATTTACTTTTACAGAGTAAAAACACACATAACTTTAAAATATACCTACATATATTAATTAATTAATCTATGATTAATTAATCTTCATTTATTCAATAATTTACCAACTTATGATTTACTCCTTTGATTTTACTGTACTATTTATATTTAATTTTAACTCGGAAGGGTGTTCACAGGATACACTATATTAAACATTAAGCGTACAACTTTCGAAAATTTCTTGAGGCTTCTTTTTTAAGCTTTTGTACGCCCTTAAATAACATCATTTACCCATAGGCCTATACCCATCTATGTTTTTGCAGCATTCTTGATGCAAAACTTGTTTTTACCTATGGGAATAACTCTCAAATTAATTTAATTATGTGCTCTCCACTCGCACGCGTTAAACAACAATAGTGAATTTAATAATCATGCTTGGATGCTCTAATCAGAGACAGCCGCCAGTACGCCAACCGTCCATTGTTTTATCCTGTGGATGCCCCTGAAAGTATGCAGCATATGTTTTCGATTTTTCTATTAACTTTTCACTCTCTCTTTGTCGTAAAAGCGTTGCCAAGGTTAATTTGGGAACAACAAACAGAAGAAACAACCCCTTGTCCAACCTTAAAGTCGAAGAATCGGTGACAAATTCGATTTGTTAACGCTCTGCATTTACAACAACAAATCAACACTATCTCCCAGGAGTGATGTATTTGTGTGTGTGTGTGGGGGGGCAGGCAACACATGCGGATATTGTGACATAATACTAGACCCTTCGGCATGCTTGGGCGAACCTTTCGCGAAAGTAAAGCGAAATTTTATCTCAATATTGGACTCACTTGGGCAGTGGTTGAAGTCAGTCTGTTGGGTTGGTTGAGCGTATGGGCGTGTCTGCTCTAAAAACAGGCTCACGCATATAATAAAAAATTATTAACACTTATTAATGTTGAGGTTTTGTCATATAGATGGCACCCCAGGGCATCAATTTAAGTTCAAAAGTAACCAACATCTTCCTCAAGTGGGACTAGCCCCATACCAGGGTTGATTTTGCGTTGCGCCTGTTTTCAGCCAGTCTGACTACATTGGTCCTCTCTTGTCACTTAAGGTACTCATTAAGTTTAATTGTGATATGATTTCATTTTTTTGTCAGCTGGCGTTAGATTGAAATCTTCCCTAAGCCAATTGAGTTAATCTTTATAAGTAAATCAAAGGAAACCAATTACTTTTCGTATTCCTGATCTAACACTTCACTCGACAATCTATTGACAGCTATTGTGCTCTAATTAAACAACAATGTTGACCTTATTGTCTTGATTTCTCGGTCAAGGTTCAAAAATTTTTGGCGAATTTTTTAATTTTTCTATAAAAAAATATCAAAAATGCTAGTAAAGAAATTAAATTCATTGTCTGATAATAAAAAAAAGAAACAACCCTCGGGAAAGTGTCTTGATTTTTTCAGTAACCCTTTCTCCAAATCAGTTTGATTTCAGAAATGATGGGAAGATTTTAAGAAACGGGACATAACTGTGGAATGTGAAAGAAATAAATATGATTATTTTATATTAAATTTTATTTATCAATTCAAAGACTTACTCGGTAGATCTCAAAAGCTAATGTATTTTCGGATCAGTCAATTCTGTCTATTAGAACTCTCAATTAGATTAGATTTTCGTAGCTTCAAAACCATGCAAATAATTGTTTTTAACTTGGAACATTGTAAAATCCTGAGAGCGGACGGCAATTGCTATTCTTTCAATCTTGTTTGAAGCAAATTATATATATATTATTATATATTATATCTTTTTATATATTATATAACTTATGTAAGTAACTATGTACCATATATGTATATGTATATTTGTATTTAAAAACACACATGTTGTAACAAGTATTGAAGCACATATAAAAAATGAAAAAAATAATTGTTTCCTTTATATTTTGAAAATAAAAAACCAATTATAGATGGATTATTTTGGACATATTTACGTTTTCCAGGGCAACCATAAACAGGTGTAGAAAAATTGATTCTATATTTTTAGGGTACTCTGCAAGAGCTATCGAGTTTCGTAATCAAAGAGCGAAATAAGAATGAATTGTTGCTGGTATTTTCAGCAACCCTGCATAGTGCAATTATTCCATTTCAATGGACCTGAGAAGCGCTAAGCCTACTGAAAAAAATGTGCATCTCGAAATATGATACTTTTTTCCATACTAAGCGGCCATTTCATGGTAAAAATTTTAAAAAATGGTAAAATATATATATATGTATGTATACAAAATTAGGAAAATTGTGGAAAACGAAGATTATGAGAAACTGTCACGGCGAGCTAACAAGCACTACAATCGCGTCAAGTCAAAGGTCGCATGTTGATTGCCGCCAAATTCGTATAGAAAAACGTCGCGAGACGCTTAATTGGAAACGGGAAAGGAGTATGAAGGGAGGGACAGAGAGTAAGACAAAGATAGAGAGAAAGAGAGCGAAAGTAAGGCAACTGTGTAATATGTGAATATATGTCTTTGACTGACAATAGCCACACCTAAGAAAACCCATGCAAAATACATATCCCTCTTTCATCTATACCGGAAATGATGTCACGGAACCCCAAGATCGGTTTATTTTCACACACTGTGCCCCACTTGACCTAGCGTGAAGCAACATTCAGTTAAATCAAAGTGCCGACCTATACCGACAGAAGCAGTTCACGGCTACTCTTTATAACTAAATGTTTTCAAAATTTTTCCAAGAAAATTCTGGGTTGAAGCTCACACAGCATCTCCTCATTCACAACTTCAACGTCATGGACATCTCATTCTTATCTCAACTGTCAAATAATTATGACAAGTTCATTTCGTCGCACTTTTACTTATTTGTTTCTATTTTTGCGTTTTCCGCTTTAACGAGAATTACTGGAAGTGGAGAATGCGTAGATTCCGGAAAGGCCTTCACATTTCCTTCCATACGACCAAATGTAATTCGTGTTGCAGCATTAAAGCGCTGTAAATATACGCGCTTTTGATGTGAAAGTCACCTGAGGTGATGATGACTCCCCGGGAATAAATATATACATGTAAATCTCTAAATAAGTAACAGATATATGATAATAATAATAGTCAAGTATTTAAATATTTTAGCATATTATATATTATAATACTACATAATATCATATTTTATTATTTCCTAATTACTTTGAATCATTAATGGCATATTCAGAGCTTACATCCATAAACACTTTTATCTGATCATAATTTTGTGTTTCATCAGCAAATAGTATACCTATATAAATAGAATTTTGTTATTTTTAGGTCAGACATACATAGCTCAAAATATGTTGTCGAAAGTGACAATTGATTGTACACAGACCCTAGACCTGTATTATATCTAATGTCAGTGACCAATTCGTATACTTTTGCATATAAATCTAAACATTTGTCGCCGATGTGTTAAACAAAAATAGAACTAAGTATAAAGAATGGAGAATAGAGAATAGAGTATGTATTTAGAGCAAAGATTGCAAATCCTTCTCTAAAGAAAAATATTTGTAGTCATTACGGAGAATTAAACCTATAATTCAAAGAAAACAAACCTACATAGATCTGAAAAGAATCTACGACATACAGGCGACAGGCTGGTTTGCTCTAATTTTGTTATAAACATTGACAGGATACGGATAAATCGGATCGAAATGCGGCAGACATTGTCGACCCTAAATCGGATTATTCTGGGCTTAAGACAACAGAAAGAAAAAAAAAAGATTAACAACTTATCGCAGTGTTATACATTATGAAATCCAAGCGCCCAACGTATTTAAATTTATAACTCTTGATCGAAAATGCAATGTACATAAGTACGTACATACTACTGTATTGCATTTTGTGTTTTTCCGTCAATAATGACGTCAGCTCATGTGTGTAAATCTGACACATAAAGAATCACTCCACTCAACATTTTCTAAAAAAATATGTTCATTTACAGCTTTAGCATATTGTTGGATACTTTATTGGATACTTATATCTGGCTGTATATCGTAACTGGTCGGATCAGACTATATATATATATATATATATATATATATATATCAAATCAAAGAGCAGGTCAGCAAAGCAACCTTTTATAGTTTAAATATGAAGAAAAAAAAAAGGAAACATTTTATCCATCCGCGCCATTTTCTTCCTACCTCCAAATATATGTTTAGAGTTCTTACCATATGAACGATTCGCCTGACAACAGCTACCAAATTGCTTTGCTCAGTAAACTCTACTCATATTACTGTAGCGCAAGAGAACGTAGAGAAAGGGCCCCAATAATGAGACTGGCTGCCCATAAAATATATATATATATATATATATATATACACATGCACGTAAAGAGCAGGGCAGAAAAGAGCAGCCTTTTATGGTTTATACAGTTATATTCTATTCAAGGGTACAGGGTATTTTACGGTCGGGTACATGCGAATAGAATTTTTCCCTTCTTGCTTTTCTTATTGTTGTTTTTGTTATTGATACTGTGCATAAATAACAAAAACAATGGTAAGTAAAGCTTTAAGATTTTAAGCCAAACAAAAAGTTATGTCCGTAGGAAAATGTTCTTTTGTTATTGGAATTTCAGCTTCCTCTTTGCTATTTCATTCTGTTTCTCTATTTTATTTGTAATAAGACAGGTAGTCAAAGTGCAGATCGCATCTTCTTCCTGTGCCACGCCCATTGTTAATATTTAGAAGATCATTTGGCATTTAAGCCAAGACACAGAGATGACAGAGAAAAAAATGCAGATTAAGTAGCGAAAAGATTGCAGCTTATGTTGTAAAAGTGTCACAGGACATTCATATCGAGTTCTGCATGCATATATAGTTTGACATTCACACACACACATAGAGATATGTCCAAAATAAGTACCTCGCATTTAAGCACTGCATGATAGGGGCGTGGCTGTAATGAAAAGTTGTGGCCAAAAGCAAAATGAGCAAAAACCACACTAAGCATTATAAAAACCTAGAGATTTAAGTTCTGCGGGGGCAAACAAACAAACATTGATACAGCTCCCGTTTCCTACTGCTGTTGTCCCCTGTTCCTGATCCTACCCATACCCCTGCCATTACTGTCTGCATTGTTTGTTATTATAATGGCGCGCCCGTAGCGCACAACAACGAAATGCGCAAGACATCTGCAAAGGACGCCTTTTGTATAATTTGCCTCTTTTTGCTGCTCCTTTCGACGACTTAAATTTCAAAAAAATATATATATATGTGCGTATATATATATATATATATATATATATGTGTGTGTGTGTGTGTGTGTGTGTGTGTGTGTGTGTATGAGTGCGTCTGAGCGCAACAATGGTGAACAAAAATTTCGCTGAAATTATTTACTAGTGGCCTCAGCATACAGACTCAGTCTCACCCCTCAGCTCCGAGCTCTTTCCGTTGATTCGGCATTTGCATTTATGAGATTGGCAAATAGACAAACAAAATGGCGTGGCCCCAACACCAAAAAAAATGTACAGCAAGAGTAAATGAAAAAAAAGCGAACATTTTATCAATGGGCGCCATTTTGTTTCTAGCTCCCAAATATACATATGTTTAGTGTTCTTACCGTATGAATGGTTCGCCTGGCATCAGCTACCAAATTGCTTTGCTCAGTAAACTCCACTCATATTACCGTAGCGCAAGAGAACGCAGAGAAACGGCTCCCAATAATGAGACTGGCTAGCCAGGCAACAATAGCAGCTGTATGAGTAAATGAGAACGGAAGAAAGAGAGAGAGAGCGTGCGTATACCTTCACAATGTGAAGTTCATCATAACTGTCAATCAAACATTTCTACAGTGCGATCTTTACATGCTCGTAACCTGCCTTTTTACATGAAGTTTTTAGCCTTTTGTGGTTTTATTTCTAGGTCAAATAATGCAGTCTATCGACACAGAATGTGAATCAGGATCAGTTATTGATCAGTTATTTGGCCATTTCATAAGCTGAACAATATCCTTTTGACTACTGTCTGTTGTTGGTCCATTGTCTCGTGCACCTTTTTGACAGGATTTAAAGGCTTAAAAATATTTTTTTCAAAACACTTTCTGACAGTAGCCAGAAACGTTCATTTTAGACATGAACGTATGAAATATTGTATACTCTTCGAATAGTATATTAATTTGTTGAATGTGACATTTAAAATCTGATATATTTATATATACAAGTATATATATACATATATACTGGTATTAAGAATCGACTCAAATTAGATTAAACATTTTTGTCATTGTAAATCTATTTAGAACAAATTATATATGCATATGTAAGTATAGTAGTAAATATTATTTCTATTAAACCATTCTGTTAAAATTCACTGAATTTCGCCCAAAAATAGTAAAAAAAAAAAATAAAATACCACAGTTTAACATAATGCTATAGATATGATTTTTCGAAAATATTACCATTTTTCATGAAAATGAAGGGTATGAAATTGTCTACGTATTAAAAGAAAATAAGTATTTGTTTTATATCGTTTCGCTGCCTCTGGTGCTTGTTATTAGGATAGGTTGTTCTTTAGTTTTGTATAAAACCCAGAGTCTAGGGATTGTAAGGATACTAGACGCTGCAGAAGTTAAAAAGTTTAATTCTTGAAGAGATTATGAGTTTACTCATGCGTATTATGAAATTGTTGTGTGGTCAAACGAAATACAGCTCAAAGTAGGTCATAGATTTTGATGATAAACGGTAAATACAAAAAAAAAATTATCTTTGTGATAAATGTTATGTGAATCGTATATTGATGAGAACAGCGGTAGTCGACCTGTAATACTATATGATACCCCCACAGTTATTCTGAATACCTCAAAATGTATTTCTTACTACTACCTTCAATTGCAAGATTTGGCAATCAATACTTTCCAAAGCATGTTTCGGACAATTTCTGACAATTTAAAAAAAAAAAAAAAAAAAAACTTCGTTGAGTAATTGTTACCCCTGCGGAAAGTGTATTAATTTTGGTCAGGAGTTTGTACAAACTATATAGATTTTACATCTCTAAATACACCTCTATTAAGCGAATCGAATGGTTGTTTTGGTTCATTTTCAACACACATGTACCTCTTTTGGACGGACACCCTCTTCAATATGCGATACGCTATTTATTTACTATTTATTTGGAGGAAATTCTGACAAAATCGATCGAAAATATTAATTTCGATTTCAAACAAATATATCGACATTCCGACATTTTATTGGTAATATTGATATATATTATTTGAAAACACTAATAAGTATATAAAAATAGAAATGGAGAAATAAAAGGTCTTCAATCTCTCACCTTGTAGTAATCCAGTGTAGAAAAATTCTGATAGCACGGTACATTATACAACATAATTTAGGAGTTGCTTTTGCTGTTATTACTATTGTTTGTTCCGAATATTCTGGCAGTTGATACTGTTGATCCGCTGTTCTCATCAATATACGATTCACATAACATTTATCACAAAGATAATTTTTTTTTTGTATTTACCGTTTATCATCAAAATCTATGACCTACTTTGAGCTGTATTTCGTTTGACCACACAACAATTTCATAATACGCATGAGTAAACTCATAATCTCTTCAAGAATTAAACTTTTTAACTTCTGCAGCGTCTAGTATCCTTACAATCCCTAGACTCTGGGTTTTATACAAAACTAAAGAACAACCTATCCTAATAACAAGCACCAGAGGCAGCGAAACGATATAAAACAAATACTTATTTTCTTTTAATACGTAGACAATTTCATACCCTTCATTTTCATGAAAAATGGTAATATTTTCGAAAAATCATATCTATAGCATTATGTTAAACTGTGGTATTTTATTTTTTTTTTTTACTATTTTTGGGCGAAATTCAGTGAATTTTAACAGAATGGTTTAATAGAAATAATATTTACTACTATACTTACATATGCATATATAATTTGTTCTAAATAGATTTACAATGACAAAAATGTTTAATCTAATTTGAGTCGATTCTTAATACCAGTATATATGTATATATATACTTGTATATATAAATATATCAGATTTTAAATGTCACATTCAACAAATTAATATACATATATATATATATATATATATATATATATACGCACATATATATATATTTTTTTGAAATTTAAGTCGTCGAAAGGAGCAGCAAAAAGAGGCAAATTATACAAAAGGCGTCCTTTGCAGATGTCTTGCGCATTTCGTTGTTGTGCGCTACGGGCGCGCCATTATAATAACAAACAATGCAGACAGTAATGGCAGGGGTATGGGTAGGATCAGGAACAGGGGACAACAGCAGTAGGAAACGGGAGCTGTATCAATGTTTGTTTGTTTGCCCCCGCAGAACTTAAATCTCTAGGTTTTTATAATGCTTAGTGTGGTTTTTGCTCATTTTGCTTTTGGCCACAACTTTTCATTACAGCCACGCCCCTATCATGCAGTGCTTAAATGCGAGGTACTTATTTTGGACATATCTCTATGTGTGTGTGTGAATGTCAAACTATATATGCATGCAGAACTCGATATGAATGTCCTGTGACACTTTTACAACATAAGCTGCAATCTTTTCGCTACTTAATCTGCATTTTTTTCTCTGTCATCTCTGTGTCTTGGCTTAAATGCCAAATGATCTTCTAAATATTAACAATGGGCGTGGCACAGGAAGAAGATGCGATCTGCACTTTGACTACCTGTCTTATTACAAATAAAATAGAGAAACAGAATGAAATAGCAAAGAGGAAGCTGAAATTCCAATAACAAAAGAACATTTTCCTACGGACATAACTTTTTGTTTGGCTTAAAATCTTAAAGCTTTACTTACCATTGTTTTTGTTATTTATGCACAGTATCAATAACAAAAACAACAATAAGAAAAGCAAGAAGGGAAAAATTCTATTCGCATGTACCCGACCGTAAAATACCCTGTACCCTTGAATAGAATATAACTGTATAAACCATAAAAGGCTGCTCTTTTCTGCCCTGCTCTTTACGTGCATGTGTATATATATATATATATATATATATATATTTTATGGGCAGCCAGTCTCATTATTGGGGCCCTTTCTCTACGTTCTCTTGCGCTACAGTAATATGAGTAGAGTTTACTGAGCAAAGCAATTTGGTAGCTGTTGTCAGGCGAATCGTTCATATGGTAAGAACTCTAAACATATATTTGGAGGTAGGAAGAAAATGGCGCGGATGGATAAAATGTTTCCTTTTTTTTTTCTTCATATTTAAACTATAAAAGGTTGCTTTGCTGACCTGCTCTTTGATTTGATATATATATATATATATATATATATATAGTCTGATCCGACCAGTTACGATATACAGCCAGATATAAGTATCCAATAAAGTATCCAACAATATGCTAAAGCTGTAAATGAACATATTTTTTAGAAAATGTTGGGTGTGGCTATTGTAGTCAAAGACATATATTCACATCTACACAGTTGCACTACTTTCGCTCTCTTTCTCTCTATCTTTGTCTTACTCTCTGTCCCTCCCTTCATACTCCTTTCCCGTTTCCAATTAAGCGTCTCGCGACGTTTTTCTATACGAATTTGGCGGAATCAAACATGCCGACTCTTTGACTTGACGCGATTGTAGTGCTCGTCAGCTCGCCGCGACAGTTTTCTCTGATAATCTTCGTTTTCCACAATTTTCCTAATTTTGTATACATACATATATATATATTTTACCATTTTTTAAAATTTTTACCATGAAATGGCCGCTTAGTATGGAAAAAAGTATCATATTTCGAGATGCACATTTTTTTCAGTAGGCTTAGCGCTTCTCAGG